>VYYI01001039.1:0-22745 GCA_021029175.1 Bilobella aurantiaca
CAAATGTAAATTTGTGAATTACTTGTTTCGGCATGCAGAAATTATGAGGATTGTTGCCGATGTTATTTAAGAGTATGCGTGCCTCTTAGGATATAGTAAAAATTCAATTTAAAGTATATTTATTGACACTTGAATCATTTTGAATTTGTGAACTTTTAAGTCTCAAGTAATTCTGCAAAAAATTAAACTTTCTATTTTTTTTCTTTATAAAAGGCATTATACTTTCTTTTCAGATATACAATTTCTACGTAAGGTTATTTGGTAACTTGACTGTATATGTCTGATTGAGTAAATTAACAACATATGTAAATGGAGCTTGCAAAACTGATGCCTCCTGCCTCTAACAAGAGATTTCAATATTTTATCAGAGAAAGTTCCGTTAATCATTTTGTTGGCTTTGTTAATGTTACGAAGTATGACAAATGCGTTTCGAAATTCCTTTGTTCTGGCGACATTGAGCAGTCATTCAAAAGTTTGTGATATGCAAATGTGCCGCTGGGGTACTAGACATTTGAATCTTGTGATGACATAAAGATACCTAACTTTGACAATAAAATCCATTTCATTTTATGATTCTCGGTTTTTTACCCTCAAATTCTCGCCTTCTAATTTTGTAAACACAAACGCACATTTCTTTTAACTTTGACCTATATAGATCAAAATTTTGTAATTTCACATGCAAATTATTTAAATCTAAAACTAATTACCTTATCAAATTTGTGCATGGTCACAAATTTAGCTCAAGTCGATAACATATAACATTGGGGTGGTTCGAGTAACTAATAATGAATACCATATCAAGTGATACAGACAAGTAAGCAAGGAATCAAATAAAGTATTCAAAATGAGTTCATCAAAAATTAGGATAAAGCAAAGTATACCAATGATGCTTAAAGTTATTGGGTTAAAAATATTAAAAATAATTAATTAACTTTTTCACCATCAAGTTCGAATGCGTGGTAATGGATATGTGACCTCAATCTTATACCCTATATCATATTCCCGAGAATATATTGTAAGCAACTAGATCCGTTAGGGGGGCTATAGCTCAACCGGAAAAACCGATAAATGGAAAAGCTATACACAATCCCCAAATTTATTCGACTTTCAGCAGCTAAATTCCGTCACTGATGCCGCAGGCGTACCAACGGTTTACTTCGCCGGTGTCTGATGTTTCAGACTTTGCATCACTCAAGAAAATGTCTCTAGCTTAATAGAATTGGGTCTTGCATGCTGAAAAGTCAGAAAACTGGTGACATTATTTAGATCATTTAGTAAAACGTTTATTTTACATGAAAACAATTTTTTATGATGATTATAGTATGATTTTACAAAGCGAAGCCTTTACAGCTTCAATCCGTGATTTTGCTGGATAAAGTCGACGGTTCTATATACTTATACATATATATAATATATATACGCGATATATGTATACGCGCTACTTCAGGTTTTGATGCATAACCTTTAAATTTGTGTTCTAATTTCCAGGAGTTTTGATTTGTTATAAGTACCTAATGGTCTAATATATTAGTAGAAATTGATAAAGTGTCGATTTATTCATAACAATATATCCAAATGTTGTCCGCGCTCTTATGTTGAAGTGGCCTGTACCAGTTTTTTTTAGCAAATTTTGAAATTCTAAAACTACAAATTTTTAATCGCATGAAAGGAAGGACAATATAAACCAATTTAGTGAGCTTCCCTTGGAAACTGATGCTGAAATGTATACAATTCTTTTTAAACAAACGAAGCAAACGCGTCCAGAATGAAGAAGATTTCTATTTTAAAGACTACTCAAACTCGCCAGTCCTAAGACAGGAGAGTTTTAATTAAGTAAAAGCCTTATTAATAGCAACGTAGCTATATCATTTTCACGAGAATCAAGATTTGAAGCAAAGAGGATGCCAATCTCTAGAGCGGAATTTATTGTAGGTGACTTTTAGTTTGAGCATCTTGGTCACTTGCCATTCTGCTATCAATATTAAAAATGTTCACTCATGAAATACTACAAGCTACCAACAGTGCTCCCAATCAAAAACTGTCGAGTTTTTCCCGCATGCTGGTTATACATGATTACTCATTTAAAAATCACATTTTCATAAAACTCTACATAAACTTTTCATAAACGGTACATCACAAAGTTTTGTGACAGATGAGCTAAACCATACCTTAACTCGGAGTCGTTATTAAAATAGGTATAGATCCGTGACTAATATTATGGAATAAATTCAGGACTAGATATATTATTATAATAATGCGCCACATATATAAAAATTAAATCAATGATTCAATTATTAGTTCACGCTACCGTTGTTATATTATAGTTATTATATTTGCTTTTTTACTCATCTGGTTTCCAATTTATTAATTGCTCTCGAAAGTATTGAGCGTCATTATACCCTGTCCTAGATGTTCATACCTCACGTATTACTACATTATTCTTTGTATCTTTTTCTATTGTTGCGCTTTTTGGGCGTGCTGGAGGTCTAGTGTTTAAAAATTTCAACAGGGGTTTCAAATTAAAGCAATACACCCAGCTTATAAATGAGTTGGTATCCGGAAGCTATGGAGAATAAATAGCGTCAAAATTGTAACAATGTAAGTGTAACAATAAAATTGATTTAGTTTATGGCATCAAATCCTGCCAAGAAGTTTGGTGTCAATCCTCAATTGCTACTGACGTACAGTCCAAAGTTACGAAACAAAAGTACATTCAATACAAAATCAAAGTGAATAAAAAAATTACGAAAATCTCGGGCAAATTCTAATTGGTTTCGATAAATATATTAGGTGTTTAGGCAAAATATTTGGGTTTTATTGATCACGAATACTACAACACTAACAATTACGGCGCAATCAAACCCAAACCCAATGATAAACAAAATTTGGACTCATTCAAACCCAACCGAAACTACAAAGTTTATTTGTCGAATCGGAAGACTATGGCACACAAAATTACAAATTTAACGGACTCAACGAACAAAAGCCGTGAGATCCAGTTGGCTAGGACTTCTGTTCCTTTCCACTGGCTTCTTCAGATCGAATCTTGTGATCCGACCTTTAAAAAAGTGGCAAAAGCCGATAAGCGTCCACGCTCTAGAACTTGCAGAAGAAATGAAATCACTCCACAACGGAGTATTCTCTCGACTGTTAGCTTATCTGGGAATTCTGCTTATGCAGATTCATAGCGTGGACGAATAAGTGCAACCACGCACTTATATTGGAAGAATATATTAATTACATATAAAATAGGGACAATTATTAATTATATTAAGAAAAAGATGTAAAAATAATAAAAAATAAACCAATTTTTCCATATTAGCAATGCTTTAGCATAGGCTATGTAATGAAATACATGAGTAAGCCGATTGTTATAGGATTTAATTGGGTCGAAATAATTTGTTTGGATTTTAATATTCCGAAACATTTGTGAACAAACTCAATTTTTTTTGAAGTGACTTAAAGCTTCTTCTTGATTGACCCAACGTTGTTAGTCCTTGGCTTGATGACCTTGGCTGAGGGCGAGCAACCGGCTCGAGCAGATCGAGCTTGGTTGACATTCCAGGGTAGGTCAGAGCCATAGAGGACCCATGTCCAGCAGACGTTACCGGAACAGGAATCGGCTTGTACGCAAAGAGACTGTCCTCCAAAGCCGGTATCCTGGAACAACTCAACCTCGTTTCCGATGGTTATAACCGATGTGATCTCAAAGTCGATATTGTCCAAGTCAGCACTAAAGACATGTGAGTCTCCGCCCATGTCTTCACCAGTGAATAGTGTGACGGATGCTGCTTCGGTATTTCCTCGATCACCAGCCAATCGTGATGAGCTGATCAAAGGGTAGAACGGGGTATGGCACGTGTAGCCAGTTGTGGTGAAGATCTGAATGACTCCAAATCCCTCGCCATAGCTGTAGTCAGTTCCGGTGAACGTAATCCATCTAAAATGGAAAATACGACTATTATATTTCGAAAAAAAATCTTTCTGAGTCAAAAAATGATAATTTTTTTTTAAAACTAAGTTCAATTAAAGTAAAGTTGTGTGGATTTGGTAAAACATACATAAATTTTCTGCAAACTTTAAAAAATGCACATTTTTTTGCATAAATGCATTGTAAGATACTTACACTCCAGTTTTGCAGAGCTCGGAGACGGCAGTGTACGACAAGACAGGTTGGTCTTGATTGAAGGTTTCTTCGGCACCTCCATTATTGAAGGTAATTTCTGCAGCGGCCTTGGCCTGGAGTGGCGAGGCGTGCGCGGCCTGGAAGGCAACGGCGAGTAGAAGAAGAGCGCAAAGTTTGGCCATCGTGTGAAACCGGATTGGTAAAAAAATTTGACTTTCAGAATTCCTATTTGTAGTGTAAACCCTGTAAAATAATTTCCAAGAATTGACAGTTTTTTATCCAATAAACGGTATTTTATCGCAATAATCTGAAAAAACAATTTAGAACAATGCTTATCTTCTTCATGAAGTACTCATTTCCACTTATGGTGCCACCAGTAAGGTTAAGTTCTACATAATGAATGTAGTGATTATAGGAACTTACCATATTAATCACGGGTTTGGTTTGAAATTTATTTGTTGTCGCGCCAGCCAATGTTATCATTGACGCGACAAGTACTATTTTCCTGCTGATTTCAACATACTGGAGATTACTTATCTAACTGAAATAAGCATTGTCTTGATGGTTGCCAAGGACACTTGCTATGTCCCTACCGTTCCATTTATGTTGACCAATCGGCTTGAAGGGAATATCAAAAAAAATATCTTCAAAATTAACCGACCTAGCTTTTCGCTTGTATCATTCACATGCAATTGTCCCTGACCATCCTCTTCAATCTGTTGCCGAGTAAAGGGATTTTTATTTAGACTTACAATTAGTTAATGAAATTAATCTAAATAGGTGTTTGACGAGTGATGAATTGTTAACCGATTTCCAACTCGAAGAAATTATTTTTCAGGGTTTCTCGACTCTATTTCCCAATTTCCAGGTGTCTTACTGCTAATGTAGGTGGTAATTGGAAATACTATTAGTTGTAGAGGACTTCAATTTTGTATTCGTTAAACCGAGCATGATGACCACTTGCTCAGTATCAATTTATGTGTAACAAACTGTTTAATAACAGATACACATATTTGGTCACAATTGATCGAAAAACGTTCAAATTTGGGGTACCAAAGCTATGGGACATTAGAAATTGGAAAAACTGGATTCTGAAAAATTTTGGTTGACAAATTTTGGGCTAAACAGTTGTTGGCAAGTTTTGACTTGCGTATTCGAGAGAGTTGTAATCCCAAATGTTAATAGAGCCATTAAAACTCCCAGATGCAGAGATATCGAGAAGGTTTTGTTGGTACTGCCAAGTAAATTGCATAAATTTAGAACCTAGGATATCTAGGATCTAGATATATCTACCTAGTATTTAGATATTTTTAGTGGCAAGCATAAATTAGTTTAGCTGTCATGTTTTTGCCACCAAACTCCGCGCTCTTTAAAGCAAATGCATTCACTTTTGATAAAGTAGCTAGCTCTTTTAAGGCATTGTACTTATCTATTTCTATAATTTCTCTAACAGTATAGTATATCTTGATGTTATACTTAAATGTGACGATACCATGAACACCTTTTTACCATATGAAAACTTGTTCTTACAATTGAATAGCTGTTAATTGAGAATTTCGTTCGTCCAACTCCTGTATTCTTAAAAATTTTGAGGTAAATGAGATTTGGAAAATTCGAAGTCAAAGTATATATTCAAAAATTAATCTTAAGCAAATTCCATAAAACAAAGGAGAAACGTATCAGGGCTACGACAAGATTAGTTGGCGATGTTTGTCTAGTGGTTAGAGCATCTGTCTCTCACTAGCCAGCGTGACAATAAGGGTTCGAATCCCTGATCAGCCACAAAAAAGCCTTAGCTATTGGTTTTCCCCTTAAAGGAATTTCTTTGTCTCTGACCTTGTGTATTTCCGTGATCTCCGTGGTATAGGATATGGAAATTACCCTATAGGTTTCCCAATGGCCTTCATGTGCTTCATTTGCATAAAGTCACCTCCAGTTGTTTGCTTGGCTTTCACCTACTTCGATTATAAAATATTATTTGAAATTATTAAAATTATAAATCTGATGTAAAAATTTGATTGACAACAAGTGTTTAGTTGATTTGTTCAACATGTAACCGAAATTACTTTCCCGTGTAATTCTTAAATTAACGCCATCTTTTGAGTCGCTTTGGTAGTGTAGTCAGTGTTTTTGGCGGAAACCATAAAAATATATACAGCCACGACGTCGGGATAAAAGCAAATTTTTTAGAGATTTGCCACTAGATGGTATGAATACAATGGATCGGTAAACCTACAAGTGTTAAGGGCACCATTTTAACGATTAATTTTTCAATTTTGCGATTTAACTTTGAGTTGTTCATGCAAGATTTTGGGTTGTTGTTTCATGAATTTAGACTTAAAGCGGGTATAATAAACCCTGATTGGTTATCCACCTCCTTTAAAATAGTTGAACACAAAGTATAATGTATCTTTTTTTAGTCGACTACCTTGTAAGTATTAAACGAGCGTTACTTTTTTTATCAAGTATTGTTTTTTGTGCAACTACTGAAGATATCTGTGAAAAACTTCCAAGTGCACAGGGTGTTGTTCAAAGTATACTATCGACTGCACAAGATAGAGAAGTCCATACTACAAATAATGGACGCAAACGATCGAAGAATGAAAATTTATCTTTAGTGACGAGAAACTTATCTTTAAAAAAAACTTAAACTGTCTCAAACATGTGTGCTCCATTAAATATTTTTTTTAAATTCGATAAGAATTTATTCAGTAGATAAGTATTGGTGTAGCTTATTTACCAATGGCTAACTAGGTTTGCACTTTTTATGCCGTTGTCATAATGTTTGCAGGACCTGCGTGCCTGTTTGCAGGTATCGTTTGAACGGGTGTAGTTGGTTCACACCCAGCTCTTGCTGACCGCGGCGGTGTTCCCCATGGAATTTGGCTCGAGAACAAAGTCCAAAGCCAGCATCCCGTGGCCTCTTCAATATGGCAGTAGAAGGGATCGATTTGAATGCAAACCTCTTCACCAGCAAATCCGACATTTTGAAACAATGTAACCGAAGTGTGGCCAATTGTAACCATAGACCAAATCGAAAAGTCAATGTTGTCGAGATTTTCTTCAAATGTGACTTTGTTGCCGCGTAACGTCGTGTTATCAAAGAATGTCACCGAAGCAGTATCGAAATTGAGAGTTTCAACTCCAATGTATCGCGTCGATTGAACAATATTGTGAAAAGGAGGACGGCATAAAGTTCTTGAAATTGGGAAAATTTCAATGATGTCGTAAGCACCTGGAGTCTCATGGTCATAGTCATATTCCTGCCCGGAGTATGTGACCCACCTGAAAAAATTGTCATATTTGCAACGATTAAAAGATATCGACAAAAATACTTGTGCAAATCAAAGTATTTCTGACGGTATTAGCAAGAGAGTAAGAGAAAATGATATCAAATTCCATAGTAGTTTCTTGCTTACAGTGTTTTCACACACAAAAAAGTGCTTACAAAATAAATTTGACTGAAAATTATATGTGATCTTGCCGAATGCTAACCATAAATGTTTTAAAGAATAGATTTTTTTTTAATTTATATATAAATAATATATTATTCTGTACTCACACTCCTGCATTGCATACTTCCGTCACATCCTGATAGTCCAATACTGGTTGGTCCTCAGTTTCAGTTATACCATCTCCGCCGTTTGTAATCGTAATCGATTCATCTAACAGTGAAGCCAATGTTATTTGAGAAAAAGTTAATGCCAAGAGGCACAGTGCAAGGAAGTTCGCCATCTAAGAATTATTTGTGGAGTAGAAGCAGCAAAATTGTATTCCTGATCAGAAACGACAACGTGCAGCGAGATTTCTTCAGCTATTAATTAATTGTTCAATCTTATCATACTGCCAATGGTCTTGATATCATTATTATCAATGTTTTACACCATCGGCTATTACGTGATGGGGTTGAAATGTCCATCACCATTCCGAAGCATGATGAAATAATTATCTCAAAACGTTTGAAGGTTACCTAAAAGTTGCCACAACGTATCACAACGTGGCTTCCAGGCATGGCAATGAAATTGTTCAACGAATGTGGAAAATCCCATGTCAATTTGGCATGAGACAAATGAGAGATTATTGACACAAATTAAACTGATTTCAACTTAGATAATTGTGATGATTTGACCACACGAATTACTACATTTAGTAAAATATTTTATTTTATTTTTTACTTTTAAATCTCCTTTGTGGCAATTTTCCGCTACAAGGCATAATTGCAGCAAAAATTAAATTACTGTAATGCAAAAAATTGTATCTGGCTAAAATTATTGTTTTTATGACAAAATTACAGATATGTAATTGGCCTCAACCGTCTCTGATAATGAGAAGTCAAATGCATGTTTTTGTCTCACCATTTTCGCACAATCTCATTATGAGTCCCATATAGACATTGTGGCAGCCCAAATTTTTAGGTTTAAGCGAGTGCTGTTAGGTACAATTTGAATTTGGAAGTAAGTAAAATCATAATTATTTCAAGGACTCAAAGCACTCATCTACATTGTTATTTCTGACGCAATTTCGGCTGTCTGTTGTATTAGCAGTGATGCTGGATTTTATCTAATCTTAAATTATTAAATCTGCCTGCGTTTAGTATGTGAGCACAGGAGTTAGATAATTTAAGCGCCAGGAAATACAAGGTTAAATAAATACAATTAGGTAATGATGCATTTGTAGGCACTAAAAATAGGTTGGGAAATCGCGAAAGTTAACTCGATAGGAATTATAAACGCTAAAGAATTTGTTCATCTGGAAATTTAATTTTCTTCTTTCACTAACAAAAGAACCCGTCCTAGTACGGGATTATACTACCGGTATCCTTTCTAACAATTCCCAGTAGTTAATTGTTGTTAACTTTTAATCACAATTAACTAATCAGGAATTATGTTTAAGCAATTTGTAGGGCACTGTTAGCTTCAGGGTACTCATATACTTCCGATTACGTGTACGACACAACTTTTAAAAGTTGATTCTTGTTCATTGTTAATTAGAACTAACTAATTGAAATTCTAAAATTATTGAGTTCGGACGACGATCTTGAGACTTTTTTTTGTAAAAGAAAACATTGAAGGTGTCAGGACTTGACCCCATGATGTTCGAGTTTAGAACAACATTCTCACCATTAGGCCACAAAGCGTCTTGTTGTAAACCAACGGAAGGATGCTGGTAAAGTAGATGCCTGAAGACATGCCATGCCACCAACCCCCAACTGCTTTTTATGTTTAGTAATATGGACTGAAGCTGAAAATTGCACTATCCAACATATTGCATCAGGCAACAAAAGCTAAGAATGAAAGGTTAAACAATGCATTACTCAAGTACATAATATGTCGAGATTGAAAGTAGCTTTCAGCTTCGCTTCCGCTACTAATAAATAATGTAATTAAGTCGCATTCTGACGAGCTTTTATTGGTTTGAATTTATTAAATTAAAGCTTCAGATTCAAATTAACACCGACATTTTCCGAAGCAAGTATAGTTTCGTTAGCACGAATGCAAAAAAAAATAGAACAAGAGTGAATCCTTAAAACTGATTGGGTTATTTAATCAAAAATAATTTACTTGAAATTGAATAGATTCCTCATTAATGGCTTTGATGACTAAGTAATGTTTAATTAGCACACAATTGCCTAATAGAAAAGAGGATAAATTTATTAGCACTGATTGCTTTTGCATTAATGACGAATAATCTTGACAAGAACATTATGGATGTACAATCATTGTGGAAGAGGAAACGTAACAAAAACTGCATAATTAAAACGCAATTTACATAGTTTTGACACTTTAAATTTTTTAATTTTATTGACAAGAACGTTATAAATTATCTCACTAACTTGGAAATGTTGTAGTTACTAAAGGTTTTTATAAAGCAGTGTAAGCGCAATGTTGCGCGAAATGTTCTAATTCTAAAATCTAAAAAAAATGAGTTAGATTCTAGCAAAACATTAAAGTAAAGTTGTTGTTAATTAGTTTTTTTTATTATTATTTGATGTCGTTGCTCTCTCCATTAAAGAAGAGTTTCTTAAAGTTTTCCAAAAAAAAGAAAACTATATTTTCCATACTAAAACTTGTCATAGCATTGTTAGAATGAAGAAATGTAGCAATTTATCCTTCAGAAAGTTATTTAATTTTTTTGTATTTTGATTTAATTCGCATGAGAAAAACCAGCAGAGGCAACTGCATCGCCCTTGAAGCAATACTGATGAAACTGGAGATAATACAAGTAGATTAGAAGCATTTCAAAATGAACCTGCCTTAAACGTATCAGTCTATAGGGCTTAGGTGTAAAAAACTTATTAAGAACAACTTTTGTTAGTGTAAAAGTTCAAATTTTTCAATGTTGGTACTAACTGTAACGTCTTAAAAATGCGTATTAAGCATAAGCATACTTATGCGGCTTAACTACAAGCTAATAAAAAAAAATCTCACCCGCTAGTTTTTAATTTTTGGTATGTTGCATCTTGGCAAATGCATAAGATAATATTTCTTTCTGGTTAGGTAAAATTTTGTTACAAGAAACCACAAAAACTAATCATTTATTACTCATTTAATCCTTTGTGGCTACTTTTACTCAACATTTTATTCTTTAATATTGAATTGTGTCGAAGCTATGGTGGCAATATTTTGCAATTATTTAGGCTTGCGGTTAATGAAATGAAACATTTTTATCAATTTTTGTTAGAAGTACTCAAGGAGTACAATTTGTATAATTTTAGAGTTGTTTCTACGTGATTTAGCTCCTCCTAGAATTAGTTCTTTTTCATGACTGAAGCAGAGTTTCTGTTAATAGTTTGCTTGTAAACTTTAGAGGTCGGTAAACAACCTGCCTTGGCAGATCGTGCAGCGCTGACATTCCATGGAAGATCATCGTCCATCCAGTACCACAGCCAACAGACGTTTTGCGGTGTGCACGCCATGGAACTAGCTTCAAGGCAAAGTGACTCACCGCCAAAGTGTGTTTCTTGAAACAATTCAACTTGGGTTCCAATTGTAACTATTGACAAAACCGGCATATTAATTTCAGCAAGCTCCCCCTCAAATCCTTGAGCATTTCCCAGCAAGTCTTCTTGGTCAAAAAGCGTTACGGATGGATCAGCATAATTGTTTTGAGAACCAACAAAACGCGTAGATCCGACAACCCTATAGGGCACATGGCAAGAGTCTCCAAGGTATCCAAAAATTTCAATTACACCAAATCCCTCACCAAATTCCCAATCATAATTTTCTCCAGTGTAGGTAATCTATCTGAAATGGAATTCAAGGTTACAGTTTGATTAATTTAAAATAAATTTTTGTTACATAATAACACGATAATTGTGCACAATTACAAATTTTGATTTAACATTAAAAATACAAAAAAAAATGCAAAACTTAACCCTCAAGGCAAAAATTTGATGAAAGATGAAGCCCAAAAATTTCCGCAAAGGCCCTATAAACTTTTTGTACACCCTGCCAAGTTTACCTATCACAAGACAGGCTTGTATGGAGATAATCATTATAATGACAGCAACTAATAGTTTTTTAACTAATATTAATTTTTCCTTACACTCCAGTTTTGCATAACCCAGAAACGTTGGTGTATGGAAGGCTTGGTTGATTTTCGGTGTAAGTGTGGTTACTGTCAAGATTTGTGAAGGTAATTTCTTGTCCAGTCTTTGCTTGGAACGGCCCTGCCAAAACGGCTTGTAGGGCAAAGATGCTCAATAAAATTATACCAAGGGAGTTTGTCATTTTGATAAATTTTTGTAACTCGAATACGGTGAAAACGTTGTATTTGTAGAAAATGAAAAAAAGCAAGTTACATCAGGGGTGCTTGCATAAACTGATAATAACTTATAAGTGTTTTGTAATATTGTCCCATGGCAATTAAAATGTACTATTGGTACTGAAATTTTGCCCGAGATATGGTGAAAAAGCCTTGTTTGAAGATCAATTCCAGGTGTTGTAGATAGCTTATGTTATCCACTATCTTCCATAGACTACTTCACCTATTTGGAAATATAACTAGATTTGCCACAAAATTGTTACAAAATAGTCCCCGACTCGAACTTTCGCTTTGATCTTCACTTTCTCCTCGACGCCAACAATGGTCCTCATTTGCTGATGCTTCACGCGTTGTAGAGGCTTTGTCAAATAATCGGCGGCCTGGGGCATCAGTAGGTACGTTAGCTAACTATAATTACCAATTAACTAATTGTTGCTCCTCAGTTTTCGTTAGGATTATTAGGTTTTTTAATCACTGCAATCGCTTTCTAATCAACACCAAGGTCAAGTAAGATTACTTTAATTTAAGTCTAAAATTTTAGAAATAAAGCAAAATTTCCTCATTATATGAATCGAAATAAAAACAAATCGGGAAATTACTAACCTAATGAATTTACTTTTTAGAAAACTAATTGTTGGGAGGCTAATTTGGCATATGTGTTAAGATTGTCTAGGTTAGTTACCACGGTCTCTGCCCTCTAATGGAGAACAATCTCAAGTAATCTGACTAACCTTAATTTCAGTAAATCGATCGACTACTAAACTATTACTGAATTGGATATTTCATATAAATTTAAATCAATTTCACATTTTGTGATTAGAGAACGCAAAAGGCAAGGTCACGTGGTTTTGGTTTTGTTTATTCCAGGAGATTGATGCTGTTACAGCTGTTTTAATTTTAAGGCGACCTCAACTTGACAGGAGAAACATTGGGTTACTTTCTAACCTATTAGATTAGGTTTAAGTTAGTGTTATGTTATAACCTGTTAGATTAGGTTTAAGTTAGTGTTATGCTCTAAACTATCAGATTAGGTTTAATTTAGGGTTATGTTATAACATATTAGATTGAGTTTGATTTAGGGTTATGTTCTATTCTATGGGTATTGAAAGGTGATTCTGATTAATCAGTGTTTGGTGAGACAAGTTTAAATTTTCCAATTATTTACATGTGTTTATTATATTAGTGCTCCGTGTTGCAATATTAAATGGACTTCAATTAGGCTGTAATTTTGATTATTAGTATGATTTGATATTCGATCTTTAAATACGATTAAGCCATATGTACACTTAGAATCGTATAAATCGAGGTAACCGTTTAGATTACTCAACCGCAGAACCAAAACTTATTTTGTAAATTGTGAAAGTTTGTCAAAGTTTTAAAAGTACACTTTGGCAAACATTTGTTCAGTGACTGTTGTAAGGAAGGTTAGCCTAATAGATCCAGCGCACAAGCGAATAGCTTAATTTAGTTATTTGCTTGAGTTTTCTAATATTGAATTTTGTTGATGTCATCACATTGAAATAGTTTTGCTCAGTTTAAATATTGTTTATCTGACTAGGAGTCTGAATACATAAGCGAATTGACACTGCCTAGCTCTATATTATTGTCAGGAAGCGACAACTACGGCTAGTTGTCCAATATTGGTACTAATTGTAACGCCTTAAAATGCGCATTGAGCAAAGCATACTTATGCGGCTTAACTACAAGCTAATAAAAATATTGTCACCCACTAGCTTTTAAGTTTTTACTACTTTTTGGTATGTTGCATCTTGGCAAATGCATAAGATAATATTTCTTTCTGTAATAATTCTGTAGTTGCATCGCTTTGCGCGCGCTGTTCCAAATGGCTTGACGTTTCACTTTAAAAACAAATTAAAAAATTGATTAATTTCCATTTTAAATCGTTTTCAATACACATCTCGAAGCTTAATTGTATGTCAAATGTGTGTTTAATTTTTTGTAAAAATTTGTTACAAGAAACAACAAAAGGTAATAATTTATTACTCATTTAATCATGTGTGGCTACTTTTACTCAACATTTTATTCTTTTTATATATAATTGTGTCGAAGCTATGGTGGCAATATTTTTGCAATTATTTAAGCTAGCGGTTCATGAAATCAAAATTTTTTGTCAATTTATTACAGATATTCAAGAAGTGCAATTTGTAAAATTTTAGAGTTGTTTCTACGTGATTTAGTGCCTCCAAGAATTAGTTCTTCTTCATGACTGAAGCAGAGTTTCTTTTAATAGTTTGTTTGTAAATTTTAGCAGTCGGTGAACATCCTGCCTTGGCAGATCGTGCAGCGCTGACATTCCATGGAAGGTCATCGTTCATCCAGTTCCACAGCCAACAGACGTTTTGCAGTGTGCACGACATAGAACTAGCTTCAAGGCAAAGTGACTCACCACCAAAGTGTGTTTCTTGAAACAATTCAACTTGGGTCCCAATAGTAACTATTGACAAAACTGGCATATTAATTTCAGCAAGCTCCCTCTCAAATACTTGATCACTTCCCAGCAAGTTTTCTTGGTCAAAAAGCGTTACAGATGGATCAGCCAAATTGTTTTGAGAACCAACAAAACGCGTAGATCCCACAACCCTATGGGGCACATGGCAAGACTCTCCAACGTATCCAAAAATTTCAATCACGCCAAATCCCTCACCAAATCCATAATTTTCTCCCGTGTAGATAATCCATCTAAAATGGAATTCAAAGTTGATTAATATAAATTAAATTTTTGTTACATAAAAACACAATAAGTAAGCACAATTACAAATTTTGATTTCACATTTAAAGAAACCTAAAACATGCAACAAAAGCTTAACCAAAAATTTGTTGAAAGATGAAATCCAACAATTTCAACAAGGGCCTATAAAGTTTTTGTACGCCCTTCAAAGTTCCCCCATCACAAAACAGGCTTGTATGGAAATAATCATTATAATGACAGTAACTAATAGTTCTAATTTTTCCTTACACTCCAATTTTGCATAACCAAGAAACGTTGGCGAATGAAAGGCTTTTTTGATTTTCGGTGAAAGTGTGGTTTGTGTCTAGATTTGTGAAGGTAATTTCTTGTCCAGCCTTTGCTTGGAACGGCCCTGCCGAAACGGCTTGTAAGGCAAAAATGCTCAATAGTATACCAAGAGAGTTTGCCATTTTGATAAATCTTTGTAATTTGAAAACGGTGAAAACTTTGTATTTATAGAACACAGAATCAAAAAATATTTCATCATGGGTGCTTGTTGTAAACTGATAATATCTTACACTGATGTCATTGTGAGCTGAGGTGTTTTGTAATATTGTCTCATGGCAATCAAAATCTACAATTGGTACTAAAATGTTGTCCGAGTTATGGTAAGAAAAAACCTGACAAAACCGGTTTGAAAATTAATTCCAGGTGTTGTAGATTGTGTGATCCACTATCTTTCATAGACTACTTCACCTATTTGGAAACAAATATCAAAATCAAAGGAAAAATGTTTATAAGAAATAAACTACCTTAGCTTAATAATACTCAGTAAAAAATGTAAAAAAAAATGGTTACAAATTCAAGAATTTGCTCCCAACAGTTGGTACAAAAAGTTATTAATCTAAGAGAGCAAGCCTCGGGAAGCAGAATCCAAAGCAAATGCACAATTGCCCTTGCAGAGTCGCAGGAACTGTCTGGGCTTGCTAGAGCCGTCTCCTGTGCAATGTACAACAGAGCGGCAAGAGCATGAGGAAGTCACATCAAGAACACACTGCTTAGAGAAGTTACAAACGGGAATACGGTAACACGATATTGGATATAAAACGTGGTACTTCTTGTACGTATTGTACTCAAGGTAGGTTAAAGTAAGGAAGTCTATTAATTTGTCGAAAGCAGTTGTTATAGGTAGGAGTAATAGGCCGGTTGTAAGATTTGATCTTTCTCAATCGCTGGAAGGATATTACGTTATGACATGGTGGAAAAAAAACAAGAACAAGAAAACTTGCCAGCTTCTTCCTTAAATGATCCCTGATTCACCCATTTTCTACTGTTGAGGAGACTGTCGTGTCTAGAGCGATTCTAGTCACTGTAAACTTAGAGAGCTGTTTTTAGCGTAAAACGTGGTTGGCGGTGTTCCTGTTTCAAGGCGGAGAAAATAACGTGGGGTAGATATGGGTATCACAAGTGCATTCTTCAAGTACCTTTGCTGAAGAAATGATCTTCCATCTTGGATTTGCACAGAATGTTGTAGCAAGAGTGAAGAGATAGATAGTGTTCAAGTGCTTGAGACTTATTCTCAGTCTTCCACTGCTCGATAAGTCAAATGTGTTTCAGAGCTTTGTTTTTTCTTGTACTTAGCGCTATTACACTCTTTGTCGAACCATTTTTGAGTAACACGTGCCCTCGACATATTTACAAGACTCAAAGTATTCTTAATTACAAAAGCTAGGCTCGGTGCATGAAGACAGCCATCCTACGTTCCTTAAGTTGAGTTTGCGTATCATCGTTCTAAAAACTACAATTACCATTATCAAAACCCGGTTCAACAGGTAAAATTACAAGTAAAATTTACACAGAATAATTTTATTAATATTTATGAATATAAAACTGTAATTATATAGGTTGCGTTTTCAGTCGAGAAGTATTTCTCTACAAAAAATTGTATAATGATACCATGCGGAGGCAATTAATTCCCCCATTGGCAACCATGTGCATGATCTAAATAATTACAACATCAAATTATTTACAAATCTAGTGTGAATCTATCTTAGCTGCTATCTACGGGATTGTGAAATTGCTGGGTTTGTATAGGAAGAGTAGGTTTACAATTCGAGGTAAAATTTCTAGCTGACTTGCTACCTATTACGTAAAACAAATAAATTTTTATTCTATGGCCAAAAATAAATAAAATATTGCCAAAGAAATCAAGCGGAAGAACATATTTCTGAAGACATTGGTTATAACCGATTTATTTCCCCGAGTATCTATAGCTAAATAATTATTTTACTTATTATAGTAGTCCAAACATAATTCATTGTTCCTTGTGAGTCACCCGAGTTTGTCCCTTGTCACTAGATGTCAGATGTACTTTTGTGTTAATTCCACAGCCTACTTTAGCAGATCTTGCCGCAGTACCCCACGGTAACTCCCCAGGGTACAGAGACCATAGCCAGCAAACTTCTCCCATGCAACTGGCAGGATTAATATGAAGACAAATCGATTCGCCGCGGAAGTTGCTGTCTTGAAAAAATTCAACTCTGGTCTCAATCGTAACTAAAGAATACGTTGCAAAATTTATGTCTGCAAGCTCAACTCCAAATGAAATCGAATCTCCTCCAAAATCTATTCTTGAAAATAACGTAACAGATGGCGCTGTGTAATTTCCTTGAATTCCAGCAATGCGGGTGGAGCCTAAACGCGAAGATGCAGGAGAGCGGCAGAAATAATCCATATAGGGATGGATTGTAATAGCTCCTCCCCCTTCTCCAAAAGAGTAATTTGGACCAGTAAAAACGATCCAACTGTAATAAAGTAAGTAGTAATGCTAATCAATAACAATAAATAAATTAAATATTACATTATAATGATATACTAAAGTTTCAACAACGCTGACGAACCACCGACTTGCTTTTGTATATTCTACTATATATTTTTGTAGTTTTTTACTAATAAAATACATTTCTAGCAATATTTATGCCTAGCCGTTCAACTGAAGCAAACATTATTGTGGACAGCAAATGCATGACTAATACTTTTATAAATGTACTTTAGAGTAGTTGCGACATTAGTATCTGAAGCATTTCATCTAAAAAGCAGTTTGAAATTTAAAAACACATTATTCTAATCTACAAGTTTGATTTGGTATGATAAAAATTTTTATTACGCTTATTCAAGAAAACAACTCTTTTTAGATCAAACTTTTGCGGCGCTCATTAACTTGAAATTTACAAAAAAAAAATACTTACACTCCAGTTGTGCATAGTTGTGTCACATCAGTGTAGTTGAGAACTGGCTGATCTTCGAAATAATGCGTGTCAATCCCAGCGTTAGTCACAATTATTTCTTGCCCTAACCTCTTAGCCGATGCCACGGCAACAACGCCTAGTAAAGCTGCAAATAATATCTTCTTCATTATGTTTTTATTTCAACAAATTGATTGTTTCAAACAAGATTTTGTGAAAGAAGCTTGTAGCAGTACAAAATGTAATTGATACTGGTTTTTATATGCTCGTTTTAATGAAATAGGTCACTATCAGTCTAGGCCGCACGTGTGTATGGTACTTTGATCCACATTGTTCCAGAATATTCTGAAGTGCTTTGTACAGTGATTACAAGTAATACGCACGAGATGAGTATCAAGCAGATGAAGTAATTTCAAAATGCCTGTAGGATGCAGGATTGTGTAGAATATTTTGGAAAGAAACATGTAACTTATTAAATTATTTTAGCAAACTATTTTGATAATGTTAGGGATTGACCAAACTTGAACTTTGCCATTTAAAATGCTCATCAGGGATTCACATTTACTTAATTGTAATTAATTATTAGTAAAAAGTAACTTTTGGGAATTGAGTTTTACATGAAATTGGGAGTGTGCTGTATCCTATAATTCCAATTCCAATTGGTCAACTTAAAGTTGACCGATTCTTACAAATGTAAAGACTAAACAAGCCCGTCCTAGAATGGGAACCAGTACTAACTTTGATATGCAACAAATTTTCTCCGTTTAGTTTTTTTTTTAATTTAACTATGAGTTCAATTATAAGAATTATGAAATAAAAAATTCAGGCTAGAAAATTCCAGGGAGCATTTGAGGGAACTGCCATCTTAGGACGGGCTTATTGAGCTACTTACACTCCTGTCTTGCATAACCCAGAAACGTTGGTGTATGGTAGGCTTGGCTGATCGTCGGTGAAGGTGTGGTTGTTCTCAAGATTTGTGAGCGTAATTGCTTGTCCTTCTTTCGCTTGAAGCGGCCCAGCTGCAGCGGCGTGAAGGGCACTGATGACCACTAGGATCGTATATATGTACTTTGCCATTTTCTTCTTCTATTGTAATGATCACGTTACACGCGGAAGACAATCTATTTGTAGGATCGAGAAAGCTAGGAAAGGAGTGACACCAAGGACGAGTGTAATCGCTAATATGATTTGGTGCTGATCTCAGTAACGGAAATGGTTAGTAACATTGTCCTGTCACCGTGGTTTAGAAATTACTAAAGATAAGTTTACATATGATTAGTTTGTTTAAGCCGTGTCTTTCTAAAAAAATGAATTAGATATAACGTCAGGGAATTACTTTTGAATATAATTTAGATTTTTATTTTCAATTTAATTTATACCACTTCCTCAAAATTTTACACAAACTCGAAGATTCATTGCTCAAGGTTGCTACAATGTTTGTCCTATTTGCAGTAGCATATGATAATAGTTAAAAATAATTGCTGATTTAATTTATCAACTGATTTCAGCACCTCAAAACATCTTTGTGTACGATAGGGCTTAGATTTTTGGTAACATTTTAGTCAGAAATATCTAGTCCAAAAGCCGTCGTTGGAACTTTCAGTCGTTAAGTGTGAAAACTGCGATTCTTGACCAAGGACGCACATAAGACGAACACATCTTTATTTATGCAAAACACATAGATTAACTAGAAAAATTTTGCAAACGAAAAAATATATCCTGTAAAACAGATCAGCCGTAAGTTAAAAATATTGATATTGGACAAAAGTTCAAGGTCAAATATTTTTTGGCTTATATGGGAGAACCTTCACCACCTCAAAATGTGATCAGATCATTACCAATTTTTTTTATAAGGTACATAGACATTACGAAGGCTGAATTCGGATGTGCACTCTTAAATGGAAATTGTTAAACACAATTGTGCTCAATTGAACGATTCTGAACACAGCAAAAATTTGTAAACTGTGTTAGCACGAAATAAATTAACCACAATTTTTTGTTCAAATTTCGTCGTTATGTTTGCAATTTCTCAGAACTGTTACTTGTACTCAAACGTTCCAGAAGCGGTTCATTATTTTTTTAACTAAATAAACCCGTCCTTTGACGGGTGGACCCTTAAATGCCACCTGCAACTTTCTAAGCCTGAATTTTAATTTCAAGTTTCTTATGAATGAACTCATGGTTAATTTTTTTTAAATTGAAAACTCAGCAGAGAAAATAGGTTGCATACCTAATTTTGGACTCTCTCAAATTTTGCGACAACCTTGTTTAGTTGGCTTGACCCAGTTTATGATCACTTAATCACTGTTGTGAAACATTCTCAATGTGTTATTACTAAGCTAATGTTACAAGGAGTTGTATAAATATTTTATGTTTGGCCTTGCACTATGATAAATTAAGCTCAACATTCACAGTTTTCATAAAATTGATCTATATACAATACTGTTCAAATTCTTAAATAGCTGTATGGCCCTACAAATCCAGATTAGGTACTTTTTTGCTTAATCCGACTGAAGCGGCAATTCCAAGCTAATAAAAAAAATTAACATACATGGTATTCGTCAAAGTTTTAATGTTGCAATACAATTTCTTTGAATTTAGTTCCTCTTCATGACAGAGGAGGAGTTTATGTTTATAGTTTAGTTGTAAACTTCAGCGGTCGGTGAACATCCTGCTTTTGCTGATCGCGCAGTGCTGATATCCCATGGAAAGTCATGGTCCCTAAAGTTCCATAACCAGCAGACGTTTTGTGGTGTGCACCCCATGAAATTGCTTCCCAGGCAAAGTGACTCACCGCCAAAGTTTGTGTCTTGAAATAATTCAACTTGCGTTCCAATTGTAATGATCGACGAAATTGCACTTATATTGGCAAGCTGTTCTTCAAACATAATTGCGTCTCCTCGAAAGGAGTCCTTCTCAAAGATGGTTACCGTTGGAGCAGCGTTATTGGTCCGGTTGCCAACAAAACGCGTTGATCTGACTTCCTTTTCGCGCCAAAAGCAAAGGTACTCCATATATGGAAATATTTCAATTATTCCGAACGGTTCTCCAGCGTCATAGTCATAGTCATAGTTTTCTCCAGGAAAGATAACCCATCTATTATGAGGATTCCAGTTTAGTTTAAAAAAATTAATTTCATTGCCTAAGTATATTTCAATACAATAAGAAACTTGTAAACAAATTAACTAGATCGCCATTTAAGTGTATAGTTCTGCTGCTGCAATAAATTGGTAACGTTAATTCTAAATATTTGAGTCTGACGAATTAATAAATTACGCAAAATTTCTAAAAAGGGATCAGTGCAACTAATATTTATATTCATATACGTAAGTCCACGACTCTTTGTAGACATGATTTCTACAAACAATGAATCTTTGGAGCAATAAATAACTAAACTGATGGCAACTATTAAGCAACTATTAAAAACTAAAAAAAAACAATTATTCTGTTTGGGTGTCATTTAATGGCCATGAAAATGAGGAGGAAGGTTCAGACCCCTATTAGCCAGGGTTCAAAATTTAATTTAAATGTCATGACTTTTCTTTAATGTATCTTAATTAATTGGTCCTTACACTCCTGCATTGCACACTCCATTAACGTCGGTAAGTACTAGGCTTGGTTGATCGTCAGTGTAGGTGTAGGTGTTGAGTTTATCAAACTTTGTGAATGTAATTCGGTGTCCATATTTTGCTTGAAGCGGCCCAGCCGTAACGGAATGAAGAGCAGCGATGACCGTTAGGATCGTATATAGGTACTTTGCCATTATTTAATTTTAGCAATGTGATACAATTGGAAAAAAAATCTATTTATAAAGGCGAGAAACCTAGAAGTGACGCCAAGGGGAAGGGTTGGCGCTGATGTCAGTAACAACTGAAGTGTTTTGGATTCCTTTTGCCATTTCTATTATACAATGCATTGAGTCTGCATTAAGCAATCTGAGCTCAGAGTTGTTAAGCTTGAAGGTGATTGCAGTCTGTAGACACCATGCCTTTCAAAAAAAAAATGGAAATTAGATCGGAGACATGTAGAGTGTAATAATGTCTGATAGACTATTAGTATTTGATAAGCAATGTCAAAATGATACTTCACTTACCAGTTTTTACTGACTCACAACTGGATAACATTGGTTAGTGAATGATGCAGGTAGGAAATTTTTATTGTAATAAACAGATCAGCACAAAAATTAAATAATTGTATAGTACTAAATGATTACCTTCGCGTTTTACCCTTAAGTCAACCTGACAAAATGAATTGTGCAAATAAAGTACACCGGACTCTGGTTAAGCTAAATCTGACAGAGACGCTTGGCTTATACGGTGATACGCTATTGTAAATAACGTTTAATTTTATTGAGTTCTAATTTAAAGACACAAGTAAACCCCTTATTTAGTTTTGGACTAGTACTCCGTCGTGAAATTATCATTATTATTGCCCTGGTTTAGTATTCGAACGTTTTTTTTTATAAATTTAAACAACAAACTTCAGGAGTTTTTTTTGATTTTTGCAAACGAACGCAGAACAGCTATTTAGTTACTGATTTCCAGTGCATTATCTTTGAACGATATTACAGTTTTTGCGGATTTCGATGTCCAAACCTAACCTAAACAATTAGCATTTCTCTGATTTAGTCAAATTGCCTGATTACGTCACCAACATTATGTGTCTGTAGGTGATTACTTCAAAGCTATTTGTACAACATACATTTTTCTATAGTTAAATAAAGCTTATTTCAGATTTTCGATAAATATGTAATATAAGAGGAAATATATCAAATAATGCAATCAATTAGTTTTATTTTATTTTGGTATGCATCATAACCAGTTGGCGGTGTTGGCCTAGTGGTTGGAGCGTCTGTCTCTCTCCACTAGCCAGCGTGAGAACGGGGGTTCAAATCCCCCGATCAGCCACAAAAAAGTCTTTG
>VYYI01001040.1:0-22738 GCA_021029175.1 Bilobella aurantiaca
CTTAGTTGCCGATAATTGACTATTAGATAGATGGCGTTTTAGCGGGAAATGTGATTCAGCTACACAATTTGCGAAAAGTGTTAGTAATAATTCACACTTACGGTCATCAAATTATGTTATCATGTATTACCAAACCGCTTTTTTACAGTGTATACTGATAGTTATGTCAGTATTACGATTGGCATTGGTCAACGAGCTTCAAAATTTCTACTTCAATAAGTAACTTTGTTCGCATGAAGTAAAGCAAGGTATAATTACTGATTAATTAATAATAATTAATTATTTGATAGCTTATGATTTAAATCCATTGCTTTCAAATTGTGGATACGAAATGGATGTTTAAATTTGCTTGCATTCGATATTAGGCTAATTTTTTATGATTGCTATACTTCTACAAGTTTTAATAAGGTTTTCTAGGCAATATGCTATATCTTTCCAACCCCTTCGAGTCAGTAGCTACAAAACCTATACTGCAAAAATCTACTAATTAAGTTGCATAAGGAAACATAGGAGGTGGTGCTTGGAAAGGGAAAAATTCTCCTCCCTAATTCAATTCAAAGTAGTTGCAAAAACAAGTCATCTCCACGAGGCATTTTTCAGTTTAGCAAAATAACCTTGAAAGTCGAGGAGTAGTGAAAAACTGTGCTTTTACATGCAAGCATACCGCACCGCTGCAAAAGGCTTCAAGTAAGGTAAAATTTCAAGCTAGTGACCACTTGGTTCTGTAATTACGACTCAAGGTAAGCAATAATTTCTTAGAGCACTAGCGCATCAAACTTATTTAACAAATAAACAAATAGGGTTGATAGCAAAATTTTCGAAAGAACCGTCCAAAATTGTTAACCGGAGAATCGACGGATTTTTTCGAAATGAAAAATTTTAAGTTGTTTTAGGTTTAGTATTTTAGCTTGAGATTTTTTGAAGAAATTCCAATCTCCCGGATAGAATTTTTAAAAAATTCTGGATTTTGTTATTTCGTATTTAAACTTTTCATAAAAAAAGGTCTTTTACGTTACATTCCTTCTTACTGTCTGGTCAGCATGTAATGCATTGCGTAGAATGGTGGGAAGGTTTCATATTAGAATACATGGATGCAATGAAGCAAAGGAAGGTAGTCTTCTATATTCTCAGAAGGCTTTTGGGCATCCTATCGGTGTGATGAGGGTTCTTGTTTAATTAGCGTGAATTTGGAGCGAGAGATTTGATATTGACTTTTCTGCAATAAAGTTAATGTCAAACGGGTGTTGCAATGGGGCATACGGCAATAGTGCAAATTGGATGTCCCGGTAGTTTCACAAATTAAGGATTTTACGTTCATGGCACCCTCTATACGTTTTTATATATTCTACGCATACGTGACGAGCCGGGGTTTCAGAAGAAAAAAAAGCTGCTTTTTTGCTGGAGCAAAAAATCTTTTATTTTAAATCAAAATTTTAGATATTTAATTACAGTTTTTTATTACTAGGCAGAAAAATTAGCAAATTTTAAAATAAATAAAACCGGCGTATGAAACCAGAACGATTCACACAACCAGTTCTACTTAACCGATTCATCTTTTATAGAATACAAGGAAAACATAAATCTCGTGCCAAATAAAAAAAGCCGGAAAAAATGCAGAAACTTATCTTTATTTTGGCAATTATTTGGACAACGATGTTGTATGCCAAAGTCAAATCGCACAAAATAGTTGGACCTCTACTATTACCAAACTCAAGGCCGCTGAATGTTTGTAGCGAAGGGTCTCTCGTAAGCTCATCATGTCACCAGCAAAGACTATGTCAGTCGTGTTTCCTAGCTGAAAATTTCATATGCTGTGAGTCTCATACTATTATTTAATGATAATTTAACAAAATAGTGAGAAGCGCTAACACTCAAAATTTCAAAAAAGTATTCAGAATTTCGAAAACTTCAAAATCAAATGCGATTTAACACGCAATTTTTTTTGGATTTAGATGGTTCCTGTTTATCAGTTTTTGAGATTTATGCATCATCGTAATGGTCCGACTTTGAATGCCTTATCATATAGTCGAGAAATGTTTAAAATCCAATTGCAAGATACAATTTCTAAATATAATTGCAAAATATAATTGCAAAACTTGTAAATACAAAATATGTTGCAAAATAGAAATGCAAACTAGAGTTACAAGTACAAATGCAAAATACATTTGCAAAATACGTAATTGCAAAACACGTGATTCCAAACTACGATTGGCAAACTAAGTTGCAAAATAGAATCACAAACTACAATTTCAAAATAAAGTTGTAAAATCCAAATACGCTATTCAAAAATACTATTGCAAAATCAAAAAAAAATTTACTTTGTAAGTGCATGCATTGTTGGATTTTAAACATTTCTCGGCTCTATGACAAGACATATTTTGCAATTGTAGTTTGTGTGTATGGATGTTAATGGAGGGGGTAATTCTACTCACACAGCTCAGGCTTCAAACAGACCAAGTGCATAAACTCCATGCAATACAATGCCAAAGGCCTCCCTATCGTCTCCGCACCTTATCTGAGTTAGGATACCGCTTGTATTCGAAGCATGTATTCGACTCCAGGAGCCTTAACGGAGAGAGTATGTAGATTTTTCAGATAAGCTAACAGTCGAGAGAATACACCGTTGCGGAGTGATTTCACCTTTTCTGCCAACTCTGGAGCGTGGACGCTTATTATCTTATGGCACTTTTTTATGAGGCAGATCAGGATATGATCCCAAAAAGCCAACGCAAAGAAACAAACGCCTAGCCAACTGGACCTCTCTGCCCTTTCAATTGTAGTTTGCAATTACAATTATCAATTTGCGTTTTTTAATTACTATTTGTATTTCGCACTAGTACTTTAAAAGCATAAGAGTGAGTTGTTGAAGACTCTGGAGCAAGAGGCCCTGGCCAGCGCAGTGGATAACACTGCCTTACACTAACCTTACCTTTTGCTCTGTCGGTCACAGTACTATGCAATTACGTATTTTGCAATTTCATTTTGCAACTGTATTTTGCAAATTGTGGTTTGCAATTACGTATTTTGCAAATGCATTTTGCAATTGTATTTTGCAGTTATAGCTTGCAATTATGAATTTTGCAATTTCATGCCACAATTGTATTTTCTAAGTGCATCCTGTAATAGTATTTTGCAATTAGATTTTAAACACTTCTCCGCTCTACGATAAGGCATTCAAAGTCGGACCAATACGATTGATTATACATAAATCTCAAAAGGTGAGAAAGGGGGGACCACATAAATCCTGTGTTAAATCTCATTTGACTTAGAAATTTTCGATATTAAATTTTTGAGCGTTGACGGCTTTCACTATTTAAAAACAATATCTTGAAACGATAGTATGAGACTGACAATATCAAATTTTTAGCTCGGCAACACGACTGAGATAGTCCTTGCAATACAAATTGACTGCCTAGTCAACTGTACTTTAGAGTATCACAAGTAGAGTAATCAAAAACTTGTTTAAACAATGTATTGTACTTTTAGTGTTCCATTACGGAGAAAGTTTTTGAATTAACTGAAATACTGCCTGTGGAGTTGGATAAATTGCATATACTTGCTGCAGCATTACCAAAACCAGATGAAGGAGTTGAGTACGACGAAACAAGTGTTGTAGCGACCTCTCATAAATACTTTATGCAAAAACTGGACGGCGTTGGAGCTGATGTAAACATTTTATCTTCAGCTTTGATTTACCAGCCTAAAGACCACGTATCCAAAATTCAAAAACTAGAACTTTTTTGCACTCATTAAACTAAAATTTTGCCGTAGAGTACTTAATACATATATATGTAAATTCGATCAATTTGAATACTTCAACATATGTACTCGAAATATTATATACAATACCGCTATATAGCAAATCAAGTTTAATATTACTAGCAATTTTGGCGCCTCGCATTATTACTGTAAACTTTATACTGCCACAAAACTCAAAATTTGTTTGAATTATATTATATTTAAGTATAATTTTATTTTAATTTTTTTCCGCAAAGTAAACTACTCTGCTTCTACAATTGTATTCAGTAATTATTTTATGCGTTTTCAGCTAGCAAAGTTTGGCATAACAAATGAAAGCAAACAGGCCACTTTGACAGATACTATCGGAAGTTCGACATATATCCTGGGCAACTTGCTAGGTAGAGGTGCAAACGGCAAAGTCATACTAGGTAACCTTTATTTTAATTATGTTCATTTTGCAGTACCTATTAACAAAATAAGTACAAACATTTTGATTCTAATGTAGCTGTAAACGTAAATGATCCTAGCAAATGCCTTGTTATCAAAGTAGTAAGTACTCAACTTAATACCTATACCTACATATGTTCTCAAACATTATGCATCATATTAGGAAACAAAAAGTCAAACGGAGAAAAAGGAAAAATTGAAGTTGGAACGCCTCAATGGGATTGGTAAATAAAGTTTTAAAAAACACAGTTTTATCACAAAAAAATTCTCAAGTGATGTAAATGGTGTATGTAAAAAAAATAGGACCCAAGTCAATCAATAAAACATGTTAACAGTAATTTATTAGTGAGAACAAAATAGTGAATGAAATGAAATATTACAAAATACCGTAAAAGCTAAAATAGCAAGTCAATAATTATCCTATGTAGCCCAACGGCTAATGATGTATACAATTAAGGTCAACATTAAGTAAACATATAAAAGTTGAGACACTAGCACCCAAGTTAATAAATATTGTTTACAAAATAGATGGAATTCCTAAGACAGGTCCTTCTGGAGATTACTTGGAACTAGGACCTCCAACAGGAAAACCACCAATGCATTTTGGAGTGGTAATAGATCTTCTTGGCGCGAGTCTTGAAACCTTGTTTCACATGTGCGGTGGCAGGTTTAGCCTTCCAACAGTTCTAGTATTTGCTATACAACTGGTAAACCTAATATTTACACAACTTTACTACGTTTTACGCAAGCCTAAAACCTAAGTTAGAGCTAAATGTACCCATTCTTGCACATGAGAACTCATGTATTAATTTTGATTTTCGTTTTCAATTACTATTTTTGAAATGAGTAAGTACGTGGAAGTATCTTTACTACGCTAATTTTGTTTTTAATCTCATACAAATATCAATAGAAAAAATCAAAGTTATACGTTATGAGCAACGCATAAATATTATTATAGTAATTATTACGTAAGTACCAACGTAAGTCAGTTTTTAATTAAGGTGTGAGATGTGCATCCAGAAGGCACTTAAAACGGCTACTGGACGTATACTCTCTTTTTCGAACGTTTTTTTTGCTAGTAATAAAATAATGAGTTATGTTCGCAATTGGAGGTTGTTTTTGAAACACATCTTAAAATATTATGGTCAGCAAACGACCGTGCTTATTTGTAAAGCTATCAGTAAAACTGAAATTTATTTGAGTCAGTGTAGATGGAATTTATACCACAGTATAATTTTATTACAGTTGGAAATTTTAAAAAAAGTACACGCTCGTTTAATCTTGCATCGTGACATCAAGCACCAAAACATTTGTATTGGAACTGCTCTCAAAGGAACCAAACGCAATTTCTTCCTTGTCGATTTTGGAAGCGCTGAAGATTTTGAATATGAAAATGGATTTGTGAAGAACGTCGATGCCTTGACAACCAATCCTGGTACTCAACCTTTTGCAAGCAGAAGGTGTCATTCGGGAAAACGTAAGTGATATTATGTTCGAATTTTGAGGTAGTTTTTTCTAAACTCAAACTTTTCAAATGCTTTTCTGTTAGGTTTAGGTGTAGGTATATGTCTAATTTGTAGGTACATTTATTTCTATTTTAAATGTAGGTTTAATATACTTTTAAGTTCTGTTAGTGTTTGAAAATTTTCAAAAAGAGGTTCAGGAAAAGTTTTAGGTAAACTTAATTTAAATTAATACTAAACTATAAACCATTTAACAATTTAAGAAAATCTAGAATGGAGTAAGGCTTTATTATTTGCTACAATGCGCCGTCAATTGCTAACTTCGTAATTTTCTCACCTACCTAATAATTAACTATTATGGTAAATAATATTACAGAAAACAATTTTTTCTGTAAGTAATAATAACTCTGTCCGATGAGACGCACAACACTGATAACGTGGTGAGTAAACGTTATCAAAAATCAGTTAGTGTATAGACGACTCCTCCCTGCTCGACTATGTCAATTGATTTTTAACTGAAAGATTGCAATGATCCTTGCTTTTCACTATTATTTAACCATTAGATTATTATAATGTTATCATTCCACTATTGTATTACTATACTTTTTATTAATACATTATAAAATATTATTATTATTTAATAGTACAAGGCCCAAGAGATGATCTGGAGTCACTCGTCTACCTAATTATTTTATTCCTAAAAGGGAAATTACCTTGGTCTCATTTCAAAATGAATCCTCTATATCTCTATACTATACAAGCTGGAAAATTGAAAAACAGCATTGACGTCTCAGAGCTAATAGAAGGCTTGCCAGGTACAATATTGTTGCCTATTACGCGTTAACGTTGTTCAAATTTGGCGCTAAAATATGCAAATATCAAATAGAAGCAATGTATTATAATTATAATATTACAATATAGTATATTGAGTTGTTATCTACTCTGCAATATTAGCTTGTTTGTAATAAGCTATATTGTTTAATATTATGTTTTTTTATGATCTGTAGAAGAGCTGTGTGAATTTGTAACATATGTCTTACAAGACCCAGAGCAGTTTGAACAAATTGAATACGATTTGTACATTCAAAAATTTCGTCTTTTGTTGTCAAAACTCGGTCTTCACGAGGATAAAGTTGTGTTTGATTGGGAAGCTAATGTTGATGCAGTAAGACGTTTTGCTATTTTAGAATGTTGTTGAAATACATTACTTAATCATACTCAGAAGTCAAAATTTTGTTCTTCAATAATAAATTAACCTTTTCTTCAATTAGCTCTACAATGGTAATTTTGACAAGGTTGGAGTAGAATATGGAATTATTAAAGGCGAGTATAAAGCAGTGTTTGTGCTTTTGAAGCCCGATATTCGAACATTGATTGATGTCTTGAATACTCCTCGAGTTGGCTGCCAGCCTCTGGAATTTGATACAGCAACAGTAAGTGATGAAAATGTTTAATAGATTTTACGGAATTAGTTTATAATATTATTCATTACTTTATTCGATCATAGTACTTACCTGATTCTCTATCACTGTACTATTCTCTATCCGCTATGTTTGTGTAACGGTCGCACAAAAACTCCCCTCCACGCGACCTTCGCCTACCTCCAATAGATGGACATAAAATATACAAAAATTTAAATTTCAAAACTATAAAATTAGACCGGAATAGTGCAGCGTGAATCTTTTGTTATAAAAAAATTAAGTAATGTATTACAATGCTTTGTAGATGTTCAGTTATGCCAATACTCTCGCTCAAGAACGGAAGCAAATGCACGTTATAAACACTGAAAACCAACTTCATATATACCTATACTTTGACCCACAAGTGGACATGCTAATTGAAACTCGTATAGTGCTAAACAACTGGAATATTCCGGTAATTATTGCATGATAATTTGATAATGTATGCCTAACAGTCATCAAAACCACTTGTAAAGCAGCTATAAAACCATTTCTGCAACTTACAGTATGTTGATGTACCACAATTTTTTTTAAATTTCACAATAAATTACACCAGTAGTTATCATGAGTTAGCATAACCGTTGTGTTAGTTAGCAGATCCATTTTGGTTTTACGTTGCCGTTGGTATGGAATTTGATCCCAAAACGAAAGAGGTGTACATGGTTTTTGTGATAAGTCAAGAAATCAATTTTGGACCAGTACTTGAAGAGAAGTTTCGGCACGCATTTGCCCAAATTAAGTCAGCCGAAGTAATTAGCCGCAGTTTTTCTTCTTAATTAACAAATAACTTAATTAGAATTTACCAACCTTAACAAAGTTACTCATCTAAATAATTATAGCTTATGTGCGAGGCATACAACTATAGTAAACAAGGCCAAATTGGCTATGCTGAAGAGCGAGTAAAATCATGGACTTTTGACGTAAAAGAATCGTTTGAGATATTTCAGGATTTGAGCCCTGTGGACTTTGCGGATTGGGTAAAGTACTTTTTAAACTGTTTCACGCTTCAAAATAAATATATAATTAACGAATTAAATACTAAGTTTACCATTAACAGAAAGCAATTAATAATCAACAAATTTAATTAGAATGGTAATATTGACATTACGGAAGTTGGGTACTCGGCTGCACAAATTGATGCAAAAAAATGGAAGTTGGTAGTCGTTGTCATGAAGTATACGTCCCGAGCTTCCCTCGACATCATTGCTAGGAAACTTCCGCTAAGTATTCGCGAAGACGTAAGTTTCAAGATTTGAAGTATTTTTGTACTGTATAGCTTCATTAGTTACTTTGCAATGAATAAATTTTGAGCAATTTTTTTTATTTTGGACCTTAAAGTTTAAAAAAAAAACAGATTTGGAGCCCTATCAGCATCATGTTATGAAGATTTTTACATTTATTTTCAAGAAACTCTCATTCTGATTTTAACGTCTAATTTTTTGTTGTACGTTTACCTACTTATATTCTCCCCATGGGTCATCACGCAGTTAATCGTAGTGCAACAAACATTATGTTAATTTTCATTTAGATTATTCTCAATTCTGGGTTTTATCGTATCGTACTCATCTATTGTATTTAGGACCGTTCTTTTAATGACAAAACAGAAGACGTTTTCAACTACAAAGTTGGAATTGAACGAGAGGAAATAATCAAGTCTGAAATTCTAAATATTCTCGAAGAAATTGCCATAAAAGGGGTAAGTCCTTGTAATTTCTGTGTAAAATAAATGCAAATTAAAAGTAATGGTGTGTGGGTCGGTTGGTCAAGATGTAAGGGAGTGAGTAGGAGTATGTTAGGAAGGACTCATTAGTATACATATATGGAAATGAGGGTAATATTTAGAACTATGTTGGGATCATTTCACAAGGCTAGGCATCATCTTAAGGGAAATTCCCAGTAGCAAATCATTTTTGTGGCTGCTCGGTGGATTTGAACTCACGTTCTCTAACCAGTTGAGAGAAACAGACAGACGCTCTTAACCACTAGGCCAAACTCGGATAACTATACTGTTGTTTTGTTTTTCAGGATAACGAGTTTGTTCATGTTCGAGTCTGCCTGAGCTTTAACAATGACAATAGCACGCTTAGTTTTGTATACATGGTTGATAGGCACAAAATTGAAATGCCTGTATCGATACGTTTTGGAAATCCAAAAACAGGAAGGTTCACCGACTGGAGCAACGATTTTGCAGTGGTAGATATTTTAATGAATTTATAAAGTCACACTGCCCAATAGTTTTTTTTGTGTTTAATTTGAAAAATAATTTATAAAATAAACCAAAATACTAATTACATTGGTATTGTTAACCATATACAAGGAAGCTATTGAAAATATTATCAAATTATTGATAAAAATTTTCCAACTATATATTTTCCTATTATAGCTCATTCGTGACATCGATGCCAAAGCTGCTGCGAAAGATTTTCAAACAGCATCATTAGCTCCTATTGGCAAAACCAACTTAATGCCATTTCCATTTAGACTCACTTTATCAAAAGATGATATGAAAATACCAAATAGTGTAGAAGTCAAAATGCAAGAGTTATTGGACGTACGTACATCAAAGTCACTTTTCACCCATGCAAATTATTTGTATACAATTTACTTACAAACCTAAAATGTTATAAAAATAAAAAATAAATTTCAAAAATGGACCGCTACAATGTTTGCGGTTCTATTTTTCCCTAGATAAAAAATATGCCTTTATATAAATATAAAGAATACGTTTTTTAGCTAACGTGCTTGACGAATAAGGAAACAATTTTTGTTGCCGTCGGTTGTGCTATAGATGCGAAAGGGATTTTAAGTGCACTGGCGTTCCCTGTTCCTTTTTATTATAGGACACTTGATGCAATCAATACTGAATTACAAACAAACCTCAAAATTTACCCACAGGTACAAATTATCAATATTATTAATTTTAGTGTCGAACAGATACATATTTAGAATTTAAAATTGTAGCAAATATTTAATAGAGGTGGACAATAAATTTTAATTGTTTGTATAAGACCCCAACGTGAAATCTCAACGGGTCGGCTGAACAGTGCCATGAATCAATGTAGTCGACGCAGAACTTTTTTTTAAATAAGCTTATTTGCAAGAGGTATGATTAATGTAACATGGTCAAATGATTCGAAGAGCAACTGACAAATGACCAACAACTAAATAACAGCTAATTACTTTTACTTATAATAGTCAAAAGACAAAGTCAAAGACAACTGAGACATGAACTCTGTGTGGCACCACCGAGAATCCTAAATATCTTAGCAAATAATAATATATTGAATAAATTTGATGTGTGTGTGTGACTAACTATACATAACGTTGTATTCGTAGGTGTCATGACAAAATTTAGAAATCTTTTAAGTTCCTGTAATTATACTGAATTATATATTCTCTTGTACACCTCTTATAAATTAAAATTTTTTGATCAACTTTACTTATCTTCAGTCTCAAAAACTAACTGAAGCTTAACAATTTTTACAGGGAAATTGTTACCTATTTTAGAAATGACTCGCTATTTACCCTATAGTATACAATGCGATTTAAAACAATATTTTTTCTTCTTTTTTTCCATTTTCATCAATTGCAACGCGATAAGTTATCGTTTGCAACACAAAATATGCAGCTTTTTTAACCAAATATAATATTATTTAATTTTTCTGACGCTTACAGAACGAAATCCTAATGCCTTGGCATCAGAAAGTGTTGGTACGCATTTTAAGTACTCACTCGAAAAAAATATCAAGTAGTTTTGGAGAAAAGCTAGAGTTGAAGGATCGGACTATTGAAACTGTGTTATACGACTATGTTAAAAACATACTCTCAAACCCACAACATGACCACTATAGGAAGGTCAGTTTTTCCTATATAGTGCAATTCAACTAATTATGTTATTAACTTGACCCACGTAAATTGTAGTACAAAACATAATTTAACAATTTGTACATTTCAGTTGAAAGCTCCTGGAATAAGCCATATTGGCTTTGTTGCTTATCCAATAGACGACAACTCCCGATGCATCATTTTTATATATCTGTTTTCTCTAAGCGACGACGACGTCTCTAATATTGTGCTATCCAATCAAAGTCGAAAGACTATTAACGCAAATACACTGGATATGTTGAAAAGAAAGCTTAGTAGATCGAATTCAAGTCTATCGAGTCTAATACCAAAAATCAATACTACAACATAATTCACAATTGCATAATAAATCTAAGCATATGCATGCATTCCGCGAGCAGTCTAACTTAATTCGCTTTGCAATAAATTAGTGAAACTTTAGTAAAAAAAAATTTAGTAAAATTGGGCCCGATTACATTATACAATATTGCAGCAACTTTATGTTATACACTGCCAATTACCTCAGTACCATTTCCGCACTGTTGTTAGAGTCGAGTCTTCAACAACCACACAGATTAGGCATTATATTGCTGTTATTACTTTATTTCCATATAGTTACTTTGTGAATTGGTGTAGTATCAAGTGCAGAAATTTATTTTTAAACTTTCTATCCTGTACAAAACGAAACCGTAGTTCATACACATAAATCTTTCTATAAATTTCATAGATTATTTGATAGCACGCCTTGAGCAATAGACAAAACGAGCTGTTTAAAATATTCCATTTATGTTGAAACTTGTAACTTGCCATTCAATTAGCAATTTCCAAAAAATATGACTTTGTAAGTTTTATTGTTGAAAAACTTTCCTTTGTTGATATACTAAAGTATACATATTAAGGATGTTCGCTTACGTATTAATACAGTTACACAATTGTCCTTCCGGAAATTAAATTCAAGGCAATTCAAAAGCCTTAGCAATTTTAGTAAAAAAAATTGCAGTTAAAAGATTTGATAGTATTCGATTTAATGTTTAATATTGTCAAGGGAACCTTTTGTGCCACCGTGAACTCTTGGCGCGGTTTACTGTGTTGTGGGTGGTGCGCTCAAGCCGATGTGTCACCTTGCTTGGCAATGACAAATGACGATTGCAAATAATTGTTTATTTGCAAGATCTATGACTAGGGTGGGGTCAGCAAAGGTCAAGGTGGGGCAACGCGCGACATGGCCATGGGCCAGAGGTCTGGACTAGACGAGTGACCTCAGACAAATGACCGAAACTAACTAAACGGCCACTGCAATTTATAGCAGAGGTCGCAAGGACAAGGTCGACCGGCTAATGAACTCTGTACTTGACAGAAATGACAAAATGATAAGGACTAAAGATTACCAGACAAATGTCTGCAAATATGTGTACTACTAACAACATAACCCATGGTCGCGTCCGCGGTGTCGACGAGGTCGTTTGCATTGTGGGCGTGACGATATGCTTTGGTCAAATGGAACCAATCCACTAGTTCAAACGCATAGTTATATTCCGCAAGTCTACTTTAGTGTGTTTCCATACTCCGCATACTATTATCTACAAAATTCCCTTGTGTAGCTATTTTTGACGCATTCCGCACAACCACTGCACTCGTTTTATTAAATTAGTAAATTAATTTCAGCCCAAAGTGGGTAGTCAAACGAGCATTTTTAGTTAAAATGTGAAAAATTGTAAACCAAAAACATTTGCCAGAGGAATTGCCATGTAGTGTGTAGTACTGTCAATAGAAAAAAATTTCAGATTGCTTTTTAAACAACTAGATGGCGCGGAAACTGAAATAGTATATAAAATATTACTATGTTCTTATTGCATTTATCTCTACCTATCTCCATTGCCTGGATTCCACCCGGCTACAGATGTGAAAGATACATTATGCATACTTTCGTTGCTTAATTATTATACGTAGTTATACACATAATATAATAAATCACTATTTTTTATACTGTATCAAGTTTAATAAATAAGAATTTTGCTATAAAATTTTCAACAACTTGAAGTTAGCAGCTACAAAAGCCTCCCCTAACTATTTGTCTCAAATTGAAGCGCTGGCGTCAGCTAATCGTGGAGACGGTGATTACGCAGACAAAAATTCTTCTGCTAACTTCGATGCTGGATTTTTTTGCAAAACAGTTTTACTGCACCAGGTAGCTTTCAGTCTAAATAGTTTTGAGGGTCGGTGAGTAGTGCAAAACAATTTTGCGCGGAAAGATACTACATTGCAAAAGAAGGCTGACGAGTAACTACAAGGAGCTGGAGACTGGTGGCTACTCGTTATTTGAATACATCTTTAGGTAAGTGGTTTGAATTTGCATAACTACGACTTGGAGCTGTGAAAAGAAATGGTTTAACGTTGAAGTAAAGTGAATTAACTTAATTACATGAAGTGGGTTGTCAACAGCAGGTCATTGAGTGGCATTTTAAAGAGGTTTAGGAATTGTAGTTTTGTCATTTTGATACTGTTGTTTTGTCATTTTGACACTATAATTTTTTAATTTCTTAAATTTTGGTATTTTGTAAATTAGGAATGAGTTTTGAGTTTTGCAAAAAAAATGTGATGCCAACAAGGTGGCTAGCCTTCTACTGAAGGAATGAGGGGCCAGCTTGGCGCTTGTCAGGACATAACAGGGCGAACTAGCCCAATGAGAATAAGGGGGGACAGCTTGACACACCTGACAAGAGACATGGTTGCCGTTTGAAACTAAATGTTTAAAATTTAGTTTGAATGTTTGTCACTTCATATGTTTTCAAGTACTTGAACTTTAACAAGTTTTGCAATTTCTGACTAATTTAATTGCCAAATGCCGCATCTAACTTTGAACCTAAAACATAGGCTTGGGTGTGCTAGTGTATTTGTTTTTATCATGCGTTGAGTCAACTTGAAGGCGTTTTGAGCAAGAAGGTAAAACCTCCTCAATTGCAGTTATCGAGAACTTTAGTATAAATTTTCAGTTATGTTAACATGTTGCTTTTTAAATATTTTGCGCAAAACTGGCAGAGTCAAAAACAGCACACGTGATAGGAATGAGTGACCATTTAAAAAAAAGCCGTAATATTCTACATCTCGATTCCCTCTTTTCTCCCAATGGATTTTATGTTTTTTAGCCGGTTGATTTATTGTAGGTGTTAGAGTATCGTTTTTTTAACCGGACTAAAACGGTTGGATAAAATTAAGCAATCCACCGTTAAAATATTCTTATTCCCATGCAGTGTGGCAGATAAGTACAATTGTTACAATTTGGTTTCTGTGCCCCTGGCCTGCACAGTGGATTACACAGCCAAGCCTAGCAATTGTGGTATAGCAAAGCAATAGCGTGTTGAGCCTCTCTTGGTATAACAAGCACCGTTGTCTTGTGGTAACACGAGCAACCTTACCATTTGCTTTGCCGAGATCAAATCGCGGTCCACCTTTTTTTCCCACAACCCTTTACAATATATTACGAAAATTTCAAATGCTGTTTGTGCAAGCAATTGTGAGATAGCAAAGCAATAGCGTGTTGAGCCTCTCTTTGTATAGGAGGCACCGTGGTCACGTAAGAGTAACCTTACCTTTTGCTTTGCCGAGATCGAATCTCGCTCCACCCCTTTTTTTTCCCTTTTACTTACCCAACATAACTAAACAGTCAAGTTTATCTCCGGCGGTTAAAGATAACAATTGTCACGGTTCGCTTTTGTAAGTTAGTTTTGCCCACGTAGCTGATTTATTAAATTTGAAACTGGGTAACTGAAACTGAGGAAATTTTGGGTTTTGACGGAAAAGGAACATCGAGCGTTTGCTCACTACGCGTCTCTTGTGAAATAAAATGAATTTTTATGGTCTATGCGAAGAAAAAATTTGGCGCATTTTAGTAGGTGTATAATAGAAATGATTCAAATTCAAATTGAAGGGGCATGGCGCACCATAATCCGTATGATGCATTGATGGTGAACTTGCAACCAAGGCCACACAATTTATTTGTTTGTGTCATTTGAATAGAACACTTATTATTTGCAGAAAATTTGTTTGTAAAATGAACAGAGAAATTATGTACAAACATATTCTTGCAATTTGTATCGTTGTACACTTGCAAGTAGAAGTCAATTCAATAAAAATGGATGGCCCTCTGCACATATCTACCTCAAGGGCGCTGAAGGTTGACTCGGACATTAGTGAAGGCTCTCTCGTAAGCAAGTTCACACATAATAAATCATAAATAATGGGGCTAAATATAAAGGTCTTTAACCAACTATATATGTACTTAATTTAGGCCTCATTTGCGCAAAAAGTTTTTAATTCAACTGAAATAACGCCAGACAAATTTGCCAATCTGCACATACTTGCCGTAACACTACCGGCCCTAAAGCAAGGGGAAACATACGACGAAACTAGTGTAGTTGCAGCCTCACTTAACTACATTTGGAAGAAACTGAATGGCGTTGGACCTGATGTAAGGATTGAGGATGTTAGTATATATATTAACATCCATAATATGTATAGGATTTCCAACCATTTTAAAAAATTATACGAAAGCTATTTTTTCCGTTGTAGAGTGAGAACATTTTTGCAGAATAAAATTTGTTTATCAGGTACAATGAACTCAAAATATTATGCAACTCTGTTATCTAGCAAGTCAGTATACATATACAAGCTATAAATGCAGTTTGTAATTCAATTATGGTATAAGCGCACACTTATCTTGTTATGTACGCTTTGTAGCTAGAAAAATTCGGTATATCTGGTTCGAGCCCAAAAGGAACATTGAATGGGGTAAAGTATATCCTAGGAAACTCTCTTGGTGAAGGTGCCCACGGCAAAATAGTACTAGGTAACATTAAATTAACATCCTTTATATTTTAATATAACTATTTGAACTAACAACAATTATTGAAGTAAAATAATTTGTTATCAGCTGTCAATGAAAACTATCCTGACAAATGCGTAGTCATCAAAGTGGTAAGTACCCAAACTTGTCTATTATATATTACTATGTACATAGCAAACATATTTTAAACAGGAGGCTATTGGAGGGAAGTCTAAAACGCTTGACAAGGAAAAAGCAATCTTAGAGCACCTAAAAGGACTTAGTAATAGACAGTAGTTTATAAAAAAATAGTAAAAGAGCTGATCCAAGTCATATGTAACAGATGTATTGTAAAACGATTGTTACCAAAACAGGTGGTATTCCAGACACCGGTTCTTATGGTGATTTCATTGAACTCGATTGTCTAGAAACCGCTTTACAAGAAAAAATGGTAGGAATGGAAATGGATCTTCTTGGAGCAAGTCTCGAATCGTTGCTTAACTTTTGTGGTGGTGTATTTAGCCTCCCAACAGTTCTAGTAATTGCTATACAACTGGTAAGGGAACAACAAAATTTTACAAACCAAAAAAATTTAATGGCTAGTAAAACTTGCCTTGCTTAAGTACAATATACCTATTGTATATATACATACACCGTGGCAATATAACTATTAGCACGTTTGCTGTCAATAGTAGAATTACCCCCTTTATAATCACGGTGCTACGTGAGAGGCTCGAGAGCAATAAATGTTTTTTTGTCACATTTTTGTTTTGTCTCGGCCACTCGCAGCTTAAACAGCACAATTCATTAAAGTTACTTCGGGACATTTAAGTTGCAGGAAGTTTGGTCGACTAAAATTTTAGACAAATGACAAAATATACATATTGCTGTTATTCAACCCTTGTGTTTTGAGCTTAGTTAAGCCCGAGTGAGGCGAGGAAAGTTGGTATAGGGAAGTTTGCAAGCTTATATAAACTTCTGCTAGTTTGTATATCATACGCATTTTGAAATAAACGGTGATAAAGCGGTCAACCATAGTAGCGGAAGTAGGAAACATAGAACTAGAAAAATATTAAGATTAGACTAGAAAATAGAAGTCTTGCTATTCGTCAAAAGGCCATTTCCAAATATACAAGGCGTTTTAGGTCATCAGGATCATCATTACTTTTTGTTTCATGCAAAACTAGAGATTGACCTTGAAAGGTCATTGTGAGGTCAAAGGGAAATTTCCAGGTGAAGAAGGGCTCTACGACCATCGGGACCATCATAACTTTTGGTTTCATGCATAACTAGAGTTTGACCTTGAAAGGTCATTTTGAGGTCAAGGGGTCATTAGGGGGGTCATTGGGGGTTACCGAGAAAAGTCTCTAATACAAGTGTTTATTAGTAGTACTGTTTTTGTTGTAGTTGGAGATTTTAAAAGAGGTCCACAACCGGCTCGTCCTGCATCGCGACATCAAGCACCAAAATATTTGTATTGGAACTTCTCTCAAAGGAACCAAACGCATTTTTTACCTAGTGGATTTCGGGAGTTCTAACAAATTTGAATATGAAAATGGATTTGTTAAATTTGACAAAGCCTTAACCTCCAACTCTGGGACTCCACTTTTTGCAAGCAGAAAGTGCCACGGAGAAGAACGTAAGGTTTTACTTTGAATCTCGAAATAGAGTAGTTTTTACAGCTAATAGCACAGCAACCCCGTCCTACGACAACGGTATCTTAAGAGATCGCTCCACAAAGCTTCCCTTTTTTCCGCTCGCGCTCTAGCCGCCTAAAAAGGGGGTGGGGAACCCTATGTCCTCACGTGCATTCGGACGGAAGTGTGTGAGAAAACAAGAAAAATGAAGACGAAGGCGGCGGTTGGATTTGAACCCACGAGCGCAGTGTGGGTATTGCAATACACTAACCACAAGACTGCGGTGGCTGGTAACGCAAAACGTAATGAATGCCATCCAGCAACGTGGGAATTTAACTGAAAATTGTAAATGCACTATAAGTGCTTATTTGGTTCTCATATGCATTTTGAAGTTTTGTACATTTTTTTAAAAATAAAGTAGATGGCTCATTGGCTCAATTTTTTTGAACCGAACATTATGAAACGTAAAAACGGATCAAAATCTCGACAAAATTTAGTTAGGTTTATTTTTTAGTTTTCGTTTAGTTTAGATTTAGTTCAAAATCATATAGCTGAATTCAAAAGCAGTAATTAAGTATTTTTGTATCAACTTCAAAAACGTATTAATTATATTATCTTGTATATATTTTATAGTACAAGGCCCAAGAGATGATTTAGAGTCGTTTGTCTACATGCTTGTCCTATTTCTAAAGGGAAAGCTACCTTGGCCGAGAATCAAAGGTGAACAAATATTTGTCTACAACCAACGAGTTGGGGGAATAAAAAAGAAACCTAGCATTCATGCGGATTTAATAAAAGACTTGCCAGGTAGGGGTCATTTAAATGAGTTTTGCAAAATATTTATTTGTTTAGTGCCGTCAATTGACCTATAAATTCAAAATATATTAATCAATGTTACGTCCCAGCTAAAATTTTATATTTATCTATGAAATATTGTTTTTAGTCCTACTAATGTTTATGGTTTAAAACTACTTTTACATACATTTATAGCAGAACTTGCTGAGTTTGTGTTATATGTCTTGGAGGAACCTAGAGAAGGAGAAATAATTCAATACGACGCTTACATTAGGAAATTTCAACTCATGTTATCAGAACGCGGCCTTCATGAAGATACAGTTGTGTTTGATTGGGAAGCAAATGTAAATGCGGTAAGAATCTTTTTTTTACACAAACTGCAACAGTAGAAGGGCCGGAAGAATGTAATAGGGACCAAAAATGCCAAAAAATGGCCTTTAAAGGGCCTAATAAGTAATACAAAAAAAGCATTATTATTATATTTTCGGAGAAATTGCATGTTTTGTATGTATTTGGTACATTTATGCATATTTTTAATTTAAACAAAATTTGCAACAAAAATTTTAATTTATTTGGTTGTTTTACTGGTAGGCCTTTTTTGCTGATGACCATTTTACTCTTTAGACGAATTTTTTTAGGCCTTCTTTGTGTCTTTTCTAAGTCATATTTTATGGAATCACAACGGCCTTTAAGGAATACATTATTATAATACATTGTTTTATTATTAATTATTAATTAGCTCTACTATGAAGAAAAAATTCACGATGTTGGAGCCGAGTATGGATTAATTAATGGTGAGTACAAAGCAGCTTATGTGCTTTCGAAGCTAAGCAATCAATCATTGATGAATATTTTGATGGACGCTTTGAAGAGAGTTTTGAATATTCCGCGTGTCGGATACCACCGTCTTGAATTTGACTCTTCGGTAAGTTTTGCTTAACTACAGCACAAACTAGTAATAAAAATACTTTTGTCACTTATTTCAACATAACGATACATATAATACAAAAACTAGACAAACGGCCCGTCCTAGAATAGGATTTGCCCCAGTATTTAATTTACGTACGTATTCCTGTTTGACTTAAGAGAATTTAGAAAAAAAATTCTCTTCGACTCTAGCTATAAAAATATATATACTCCCAAAAAATTTTTTTAATTAAATTTATGCATTTTCAATGCCCAACTATAGGAGAAGCAAAAGTGTGAAGGACTTTTTGTCCGATTGACGCACAGACAAGGGATAGCAAATTATCCCTTTATGAAGTGACCGAGGTTCCCTCCCCCTCTACCACCCCTGACCACGCCCCATCACAACTTGGATTTTATTATATAGTATAATTATAGCACATTATAGTACAGCATGTCAGGCATTTTAAAATACACGTAATTTTCTTTGTGCATACTATTCACTACGCCCCATCACAACTTGGATTTTATTATATAGTATAATTATAGCACATTATAGTACAGCATGTCAGGCATTTTAAAATACACGTAATTTTCTTTGTGCATACTATTCTTTGCAGCTGTTTGCTCACGCCAGCAGTAAGGCCAATGAACGCCTAAAAACAAACGACGTTAGAGACTCTGAAGATGTGCTTATAATCAATATATATCTTGAGGCGTATGTAGACATAATGTGCGAAGCCATTCTTGCATTGGAAAACATGAACGTTGGGGTAAATGTGGCATACGTTATGTTGCCTGATACATGCCATTGTAGCCATATATTTTCAGGTTTCTTCCAAAAAAAAATTCAAATTCACATAATTGTAAAAAATTTCTAGTGAAACAAACCTAAATTTGTTTTCATCAAGTGACCGTATTGTATTATTTACTGTCCTTTTTATAATTGAAACCTAATACTGAATGAAATTACTTTTTTTAAAATTAACCTCATAGATTCAATTCTTATATCACGTGAAGAAACTCTTACTGTTGCCCTTTGTGTTTAGTTAATTTGCCAAGGTAGTTAACTGTTATTTAATTTTATAGTTAGATCCATTTTGCTTTCACATGGCCGTGGGGATGAACTTTGATCTAGAGAAGAAAGAGGCCTACATTGCTATTTTGATAAAGCGAAAAACAAAACTTGTACCAGTTATAGAAACAGCCCTGGGCTACACATTCAACCAAATCAAATCAAAAGAAGTAAGAAAAAATTATTACAAGTATTTCAACTTTTATAATATTAATACTGTTAAATAACATATTCATTAATATTGCTTATTTCTTGTGAATTATAATAATGAATTGATTTAGGAGAAAGTAAACATGAATTTTAATAAGTTTTATAATATTAATAATATGATACATTAGTATTTGTACAGAATTTTTTAAAATACTTTTAGCTTATGTGTGAGGCTTACAAATATGGTCATGGGGACCCGGCTGATCGTACAGTTGATTTGGATGGAGCACTAGTGAAATCCTGGAAATTTGACGTAGAAGAATCATTTGAAATATTTGAGGATTTGAGCAGGGTAATCTTAGGAAAGTGGGTAAGTAATTTTTATAACTAATACGTTTAGTTAGTTAAGTTAACTTAAATTAGTAGTTAATATATAACTTAATTTAATTAGAAGGGAAATACAAATATTACAGAAGTTGGATATTCAACTGTAAGAACTGGACTTAAAACTTGGGAGTTGGTAGTCGTCGTCATGACATACACGTCACGAGCTGCCCTTTACATCAATGCCAAGACCCTTCCAATAAGTATTCGTGAAGATGTAAGAGTTGGTGATTTAACTAACTTTTTTTTAGTATTAGCTAAATTATATTAAAAATTCAGAATTGAAAAAAAAAATTGTTCAACAATGAAGTCATATGTTACACACTAACATTTTATATCTAACTACTTTTTTAGTTAAAAAAAGAAATGAAATATCCTCTGGATTAGAATATTTATACATGTATTCTATGGCGTCCTTCCTACATTATCCCTAAACACTTCTTTATATGTTGAGCAGCCAGCCGCAAAGCCGGAATGTCAAATAACGTTTGGGAAAATTTATAGTTAGTGGGTTTAAGGCTAGTGGGCTAAAGCATCGGTCTCTCTCTATTAGCCAGCCTGAGACCGGGGGTTCAAATCCCCCAACCGGCAAAAATAGTGTTCCATTTTGACTTCCGCTCTGCGGAAGTGTCATTCGCTATTTTTCCTTTTGCCTAAATATGTTTCTTTTTTTCAAAATTGCCACGCTGACCATGAGAGCAAGAGAAATTATCGTTATACGTTAAGCGCCTTATTTATTTTTAGAATCGTAGTTTCGATGACAAAGTAAAGGACGTTGGACACAAACTATTTGAAATTTCAGGAGAAAAGGTAATCAAAACTGAAATTACCAGTTTTCTGGATGAAATTTCCGAGCAATCAGTAAGCCATTTTAAATTATGTTCAGTTGACTTATACATATAATTACTAAGAAATACCAGACAAGCCCGTCCTAAGATTAGAAGGCTTTAACTCCGGCTTCTTCATTTAAATGTTAATTAGCACGTTTTGTCATCAGTACTAACGCTCGGACCATTCTATGACGGGCTGGTTTGGCTAGAATTAAAATTTCAAATTTAAAGTCATCAAAAAATTATATATCTTTATTCTTTATGTATATCCTGACCAGGAATCCTATCGTATATTTTTACTGTTTTCATTTAAAGTACTCAGCACTTAATTTTTGAAAACTACACAAAAATAGTTTCACCATGGAATAATCTGTTACAAACTAATCAAGATTTTTGGAAAAAAATAACAATTTTTTTTATTCAGTTTTACATTAAATATCTTATAAGATTAAAAGTTGGCACAAGCAAGTGCTTTGCTTACGCACATTACTTCCTGCAAACCTTATTATAACAAGTTGCTAGACTACATATTTTCATATTCTCAGGCTTACGGGTTCATCCATATTCGATTCGGGTTGAGGGTCAACAATGAAACCAAAAACCTTATTTTGTATATTTCGTGGATACGCACATAATCGAAATTCCTATTTTATCTCCATTCGGAAATCCAAGAACTAAAACTTTCACAGGGTGGAACATCCACTTTGCTAAGGTATAAACCTATATTAATAGTAGCATTTATTTCAATTATACCTATTTCTATATAGGTAATAAACATTTAAATAAAAATACCAATTTCAAAGTCAAACAAATCATACTATGTCGTTATAGAATTTTGTTTAACCATTCAAGTTAGAATAAAGGGTGCATTAATGTCCTCAGAATATTGATTTTTGGATCAATCAGTTTTGGATTGATTTCACTATCTATTGGTAGGTGGAGAAAGTTTCGTCTCGATAAGCGATGAGCGTGCCTTTCTCTGAGAGCGTCTATCATTTTGGAGGGAATCAGCTGTTTAGATGTTTGGGTTTTCAAATGTGGAGAAAGTTTCTTCTCTGTAAGCAATGAGCATGCCTTTCTCCGCGAGCCTCAATTGTTTTGGTGTTTTGGGATTGTTGAGGGGAGCTTTCATTCTGTCGCTGTTGTACCTAGTTGTGTCATTTGAGTGAAAGTTTTCTGTTCCTA
>VYYI01001041.1:0-22736 GCA_021029175.1 Bilobella aurantiaca
GGGATTTGAACCCCCGTTCTCACGCTGGCTAGTGGAGAGAGACAGACGCTCCAACCACTAGGCCAACACCGCCAACTTAGTGCTTTAGAATAGAAAAAACAGCGGAATGTTACAAATAGAGAATAGTGCCCGCTTGATGACATAATTTATGCTAATGAGCTCCTGCCCTACTACATCCCTAGCCTTTCGCGTACATGTTGACTATCCGCTTTACTGGATTGTCAAATAACGTATATTTTCATTTTCATTTTTACTTGTAAGCAAATCATTACCAAATTTGCATCACAGTCAACAACAATGGGAATAAATTTGTATCGACCATTTTGGCTAACCAAATATGTCTGTTGTATTATGAAATTTTAGGCGATATCTTTATAATTGCTAGAAGCAAAACGCCTTAAGCTTTAAATATTGGGTAAGCTGTTACTTAGATATTTTTATCACGGTTCAGTGTAGGGCTGGTTTCATACTGAATGGAGAATCCTGTCATAACTTGTGTTAAATCAGATGAGAATGTTACGAGAGCCATTTCTCCAAGGTATGGCAACAGTGCACTTTCTTCTCCGCCACATACCCTAATATTTTATGTAAAAAGAAAAAACAACATTTTGTTAGAAAAGGAACTCTAGTTGCCTAAAGTTAAGGACGACGTTTCTTTCGACATTCGATATCATGGCTGTTTTATCTGGACGAGAATTGACATAACTTGACAAGATTTGCTTACATGCGAACATGGGTCCATCCACCGTCGACACTGGCAATAAAGGCAAAAAAGTCGATTCTATCGTAGCAGTAACTTTCAACACTAATTTCCGTATACTCCATATTAGTGCATTGAAACCCGCTGCAACCTCCTTGGTATCCAGGTGGAGCTACAATAAAGGCTGACAATTCGTTGTTTTCATAGTAACCGCCCCCTGCTGGATGACTAAAAGTTCCAAAAATGCCATTTCGTATCTCATAGATACTATCCGGGGATAGTATGTCATCTGATAGGGTTACTCGCGTAATATTGAGTGCGAATCCTCTTCCTTGGTATTCACCTGAGCTGAAGGTAACTATTGCAATTCCGCCCTTCAATGTCGCTTCCGACGGCCCATTTGAGAGGCTCCTGCAAATCGTAATTTTAATTAATTTCAAAAACAATTAGACACTATTTCTGCCATTTTTAAATGATTATATTCAGTAAATATATTTGATTTTTAAAACAAATTTTATTGTCATCACTTACTTTACTATTTACTTTAACACTTACTTCAGAAATTATACAATTATCTAGTCCATGCGAAATATGCTGTATAGTACAAATTGTTCCGGAATATTAAATTGCCTTTTATAAGGTTACGTTAAAAAACTTTAAATTGTAATATATACTTTAGTTTTGGTTGTGCAAGGTTTCAAGAAACTCGATTACAAACCCTATAGAGCAAATTATTGGGAAATGAGCATGTATAACACATTGCTGAGTTCCGCAAATAAAATTTGAGCGTACATCTTATTATTCATTATTGAACCACCAACTTCCCAAGTTATAGCACGTATTTTGTAAAACGGCAAACTTTACCAATGCCGACAACACTAATGCAACTCAGATGTTATAATTAGACTTGCATGTCTTGTGATCTAAGAAGCGTCAAGTCGGGTCCTTGTTCTGACATGGCAATTGTAGCTACAGATACTTTCGCGACTTGGTCGATGCTCTCATGTGACTCGAGATCAAAGCGTAGACTTCCAGCTCCATAAATACGGATGATCCACGGACACAATTCGTACGAATTGTAATTGTCATCCAGCTTGTATTCAATTCGAGCAAATTGAGTTACAAGTAATGTGTGTCCGCATTCATTTGCTAGAGGCAGAGTAAGTAAACATTAAGCAACGCTAAATTTTACAAAGCAATCTATCAACATTATTTACCTATTGAATTCTGTTCTTCAGACGACAACCCCAATTTTGCAATGACTAAAGCTAAGGCAACGGAATAGAGAAACATTGTTATTTTTTATATAAAAAGCAACCAATAATGTTGGTAAATTTTATTTACTCCAAGTATCAGGCAACTGACCATTTGAAATGTATTCAATTAATTTTTGTGATTATCTTTCCACATAAATATTGTCAGATATAAGTTTTATTTCATTTCAGATTCATTTCAGAATTACAATTTCAAATGATAGCGTTTTTGATTGGAGATAAACGAGATACCAAAATTGGGTTAATATGTCAACTGATTTTGCTACTCTTATGTTGGTGGACATTATCACTACCTATTCATTTTGAGATTGTTTTGTTAGTCATTGTTTAATAATAATAATAATAATAATACCTAAACCTTCTGTGATTTGTTTAGAATTGCTTCATTGTGTGAAACAGTTTTCCTATTTTACAATTGGAAAATTTATTTCTATATTGCAAATCATACTACTATTATACTTTCATTTGTTCCTGACTGAAGGATTTTTTGAGAATTTTTTAAATGGAGCACTTTCCTACATATGTTAAATTTGAGGCCATGATACTTTTCACCACTAGAAATATTTCTAAGGTATTGTAGGATGACTTTTAATTAATAACTTGACTGCGCGGTTCGATGATCGCCTTCACAACAAAAAGTTTTAATAATTCCGTATCGAGAATTTCGAATAACTTTAAAGAAAAATTTCCAATTACAATTGGAACTTTTCTGAGGAATTTACAGTCCTCAGAAATTCTCCGTGCTGGACGCTCAAAAGCTGCAACACCACAAAAATTTCAATTGGCCTTTTGTATTAAAGTTTAAATGAATTTTGCGTTTTTAGAGCAGACTTTTTCAGAGCTATGTTTCATACCAGTTAGTTACGTGGACATTACATGATTAGCTTTTTTGCGTTTTACTAAAAATCCAAAAAATATTAAAGACAAACTTTGTATTAAGGTAAATTCGAAATGTACTGAATGCCAGTGCAATCATAACTCATTTGATAATTTGTAACTTTTGAGAAAATATTTATTGTAAATAATTACTTAAAAACATTAAAGCGAATGCTATATTTAGTAGCGGTGTATATAGTCGAGCAAATTAAACTCACAACAGTACAAAATTTAGACTATTATTGGTTTCGAAATATATTGGAAAAACATAATTATGGCCTTTTTTAATTTTGACATAATATCTACGATTTAAGGTTTAAATAAATTAAACCTATTATATGGCATCAATTTTAGGCAATTATATTTACCTAAAATTGAAATCTGAATTCTTCGTTTAGAGTTACTTGTGCTTTAGGTACTAGTATTTTAAAATGATTACTTAAGATAAGATCATAAGATGTTTTATCCTGTTACAAAAGCAATAACAATATTTGATTGTATCAAACGTCTTTGTGGTATCACACGATTTTCATTTTTATTATCGTATACCTTTTACTTGTAGTCACTGATAATTGAATAAACTGTTTCGCAGCATTTACTAAATAAAATAAATTTAATTGATGTTGCTACATTGTAAAGTAATAGCAATCGTAGTATTTTAGTGAAAATGTTAAATTCAATTAAACGAAACGAGTGAGGTAAGACGTAACCCATTTTCCGTTAGTAGCAATTTTTGAAACCAATGTTTTAAATTTATCTACCGCCTTTAGTTCGAAGATCTGGCTACTTGCATTAATTTAGAATACTTATGGTATTACTTTTTGTAACAAAAATCTAGGAAAATCAATTACCGATTATCAAACCTTACTTCTTCTTTTTTTTTTGTCAAATATGCGGTCTAGAATTTTTACCTGTTATCTAACTACAGACCTGTCAACCGTATTATCTCCAACTTCCACCTCGTGGAGCTAAATTTACCACCAAATAATATAAAAGAGGTTTCTTAGAGATAAATTCAGAAGATAACAGATATAATTATCTCATCATTACAACAAGAGAAGCGTAGCTTAATTGAATACTTTTGAGATTTAGTGATTATTCTCTCACTTCTTAAGTGATTTGCTTTTCACTGAATTTTTCAATCTAGGATTTACATTTGCGGTATAATTTTGGGTGCATTTTCCATATTATAGTGATGCTTACCGAGAGAGCAATAGCAATTTTGAGTAGCGTACTCTCTTTGGGATGTAATTTCTTGAAAATGTTTCCTTACACATGGGATCCAGTAAACTTTCAATTGAATCCTGCACCTAGAAGTCACTTGCTAGTTTTCAATTTCCATCGCACTAGTGAACACATTATGGCAGTTTTTTCTGTGTATCGTCTCTTCAGTGCTTCAGAATGGGAAAATACACCAGATCGGCAGAGAGTGCTTCACGTCATTTGGATAGCGGCTCATGCCCTTGCCATCATTTGTTTCATACAGTTTCAAAAAACTCGAAAAGAAATATTGCATTTCATCAATTCTTTATGGAAGTACATTTTGAAGCACCGCGGTAACTACTAAAAACACCAAATAAAATAAATAGACAACAATGTAATGTACATTGTACATGTATTTTTAATAGAGAGAAATATTTATCATATTTTAATAACGCACATATTCGTATCCAAATAAGGTGAGACGGTCAAAACAGATTATGTTTCATTCTGCGCCATTATTGGTGGCTTAATGATCTTCATAAACGGACCAGGTAATGTTTTTGAATAAATTGGAATTACTAGAATAATTTGAAAATTTATGTTTCTAGCTCATGGAACTGGTATGATAGAAATCCCATGCACGACCCACTTTCTATCTAGTTTGGCCTTTCCTTGCCGCTATCCAAGTGAAGATGAAGAGGGAATCGTAGCAAAAATACCATTTTTCATAATGGAAAGCTATTTGGTAACAATGGTTCTTCTGGTATTTGCTTTTAATTGGGCATTCGTATTCCTTGGTTTGGCGTGGATCCGCAGAGAGTTAAGAACATTGCGACTGATGGAGGAAAGTGGAATCAAAAGTATTTCAACAAAAGGCTTTTCGCTGGAGCAAATATTTTGCCAGTATAGAACTTGCCAACATATAAACAATTTGCTTAATGAAGGATTTAGGCACTATTTGGCTTGGTTTCCAACATTTCTACTAGGCCTCATTTCTTTGCTTCTTTTTGCCACCTTTAAGCTCTGGTACATACAAATTCATGCCTACTTGCTTTTCCCCGCATGTGCATTGCGATGCTTCTTTGAAGCAATGACACCGCTTGCAATGGCGGGAAAGGTCAATGAGGAAAGTGGAATTGTTCTAAAGCAATGGTCACGTGTTCTTCAAAGTGAGGTAGAAAAGAGCAAAGGAATTAAATGGTTTAAAGCGTTTCATCGCTCCTGTCCACCTATCGTTTGCAGTGCGGGAAGCCTCTATACTTTTCAAAATTCAATTGTTCTCTGTACGCTTCACAACTGCCTCCAACTCACAATGAACTTGCTGCTTATGTCTAACAAGAAAAATCGCTCTGTATCTGACGCAGTTTCCAATTTAAGTTAAATAAATCGTTTTGATCATTGGAACTTAATGAGCCAACGAGGCGAAGTTAGTAGTCGGTGGTATTCAGAATATTTTGAAGACCATTAATTGCTAGTACATTGTTAAAAATAATTCTGAAACATTTTTAGTTTAAGCCATCGGTCATTGTTGAAAGTTTTAGTTATAGAATTTAAGTCTACAAAAGTATGAACTCAAGATTTATCTTGCAGTAGGCTTTATATAGTTAATAAAGAAGAATAAATTAAAAAAATTGATGCGCATTGCTTTTAATGCAATCAATTGTATTTACAGGTCGAGCAGGGTCATTTTTACTAATCGATCTGTATTTATCAGTTTATCAATCATGTTTCAACAATTTTACTTCAGTTTTCAAGCAAAATCCAATTCCGATTAACAGAAACCAGTCAAACACGCAAAACAGACCAACTTAAAATAAATAATGATAAACAGATTTTTGCCAAATAAAAACTGTAATTGAGCCCAAGGCCCGTAGTCCGGGGGGTTAGGACCCTTGTCCTAAGTTATGTAGATGCCGAGATCAAATCCCGGCACCAGCACAGTAACCAGCACAGAAAAAAGTGGTAGTGTGTTAGTGGTGATTGGAGGCCTGGAGAGTTGCGGTCGTGGAGGCTGAACATGGGTCGTTATGCGCACGGTCGTGCTCAGCCTCTGCCTAAGCAAGAGGCTCCTCTGTGGTCAACCCCACGTTCATTTCCCAGCAGAAACACCATTAGCTGCAGACCTCGGAACTTTCTAGTCAACTCAACAGTCCGAGACCACCCTCCCCCACTACCTAGCACACGCAAACATTGACCAGGCCTATAGGCAAATGTCAAAGAGCATAAAAAAAACTGTAATTGACAAAGGCGTTTTTCACTGTCGAGGGCACGAATTCACTGTTTCGGGGTCTTGGACAACCCCGTTGTTTTCGTAGTAACCTCTTTCTGATACATTAAAATTTTAACCAATTCCGTTGCGTCGTAAGTTTAAGCTTAAGTTAACACACCATATGTCGCCTTCATTGAAGCTTTGCGATAATTGGAAACGGTGTAGCAGTTTTTCATAAGCTAGGAAGTACTAGTAAAAATGAAACAGAAGACTTCAATTTTAAGTTGTTAATGTTTTTTTTTATTAATTAACTACCTTCAAATAAAGTAAATAACTAAAGTAGCAATTGAAAAAGTAAATGCAGTAAACACTAGGTTTAAGAAGAAATCTGGGTTTAAGGATTCTCATCTTGATTCAAGTCTGATTAAGGAAGGGGGTAAGCCAGTGCTGTCATTGGGGTCGTTGTCATTCTATTCGAAAATCTCATTCTCTCAGGCAAGTAAACGTTAAACAAAGTCGAATAGAATTAATTGATTGTTCCACTCTCGTTCACATTCTATTTTACATCAAACCAATCTGCGGATGGTATGCAAAAAATAGCATCGCTCGCGGTATATGTAGGCATTAGTCTTTTGATTTATCTAAGATATATCACCAAAGCACATTTATAACTTTTGTAACTAAAAGCGTCGATGTGAGTAAGGAAACGGTGGACCATAGGCATAAATTCCTACCAGAATAGCTAGAAAACGCTGGAAGCGATACTTAGCAATTAAGTAATTGATTCGGAATTTATGCAAATGCAATAGTGCAAAGCCCGTTTTGTTTGGACAACCAAATATTTAACTAAATTTAAAATAACTTTTTGAAAACTTGTGCTCATGGATTAATAGGAGCATTCTGACCAAACCAAATTATCAATCACACTTACTCTCACTACGGTGTGAGGTTATCAGCCTCACCACCTATTTAAATAAGTTAATTAGGGCATCTGTCCATAAGTGAAATGCCCACTAAGTGGCTCTCGCCATAACCCTTCCAGTCCCGTGAAGAACATCTGCGCCTCCTCAAAGAGGCAGAAACGGACTGGACCTCGAGCTGGCAGCATCTCTTTCTCGACAGCTCCCGTTGTCATCATCACGTCCAAAGGACAGGTCAGCCGTCACTCCCTTTGACCGGCGAGAGATCACCCTTTTGCCTGTGAGAGGCAATAGCCATTTTGGGATAGGCTTGCCCGGCATGGGCAGTGACCTGGACTAGGTCAAGGGCCTGGAGAGACTGTCCCCTTTTGTCCCACTTCGTCGACACGACTAATAGAGGGTTTAGCCCCACGGGGCATAGTTTATTAGCCCTTAAAAGGGCATAAGTCTGTAGAGGGTAATTTAGGGTAAATAAACCCTTTCATTGTTAAGGACAAAAGGCCTTCTGAGGCATATTTTGAGGCGTCGTCCTTCATTGTTCTTGTCCAGAGGTCATCGCAAGGCCTAACCCTGCCATAACCTCATAACAGCATTTGAATACCTGGAAACGATTTCTAATTTTCAAAAATATGCTTAAGCGTGCTCCGGTCTTAGGACGGGTGTGTTACCTAGTTGGAATTATAGTTCGCTTATTATTCGGATTATAAAACAATCCGAAAATATAAGACGTGTAATTTTGTTTTCATTTGCATGAAAATAATATTTTGATACATACTTTGTAAAATCAATCAATCATTTTTTTTATTTGACGTAAGGCACGCCCAGATCAACATGAATACGAGAATACAAGTAGACCATATATAAATAGGGATTAAAAATGCATTAACAGCTGAACACAGCATAAGTCAAGTTAAGTCAAGTTAAGTACAATTAAGATAAAATAAAAAGATGTGTAAAATGCGCAAAAAAGAGGTCCCATTTGTTACAAATTGGAGTATCTGCTCAAAGCATTGGAAATGAAAATATGATACTTTTTGTACGTGTCGTAGTCAAGACAAGTGGTAGTGAGAGAGTCAATCAATTGGTCGAAAGTAGCAAACGTGAGTGGAAGTTCGGCTATAAGATTTGCTTTTTCTCTATCGCTGGAGGGGCAATGCGTTAGTATATGGTTGAAAGATAGACGAGAACCACAAAACTTGCATGCTTCATCCTTAAAAGATCCGAGGTTTACCAATTTTCCAATGTTATCAGAGTGCTGTGGTAAATTAGCAGCTGAGCAATTCTTGTCACTACAAACTTTGGAAGTTGTTCCTGGAAATAGAACTTTGCAGAGAAGCTGTGTCCCGTCAATCCACAGTATTGGGGCATAGAGTTAGATTCTTTTGGCAGAGTCTAGATCAGCTTCTCCCAGTTTTTTCTTTAATCTGTGCAGAACGTGCTGTTTGTTGAGGATAGCTAAGTCGTAGGAGCTTTGGAGCCTTTGTCTTTCTTATGTCAAATCACTATCTGCAATATCAAACATGTTATTCATAGTAAATAAACAACCTATAAGGAGCTTGCTGATGTTCTCAGTAAAACCAAACAATCAATCAATTAACAAGTAAAACCAAGTGATTCCAGAGACTTGAAACGGTGTAATTTACGGCTCAGTGTTCACGTTGTACTATTACTATCCCAGCTTAAAATACAAATAAGACGCTACTATACGCAAACTCTGAAGCAATAAATAGTGATGATACTAATAATTGAATTGAATTATGATTTATTCGACTCCTTAGAACTTTTGTCCATGGGGACGTTTGCAAATTAGTTAAATAATTATATCACAAAGACAAGATAACATGGAGAACGAGTTAGACTTAAGGGAAATTAGATCTATACTCATTACACTTACATCTACTACTTAACCTTTTCACAAACTTTTGTTGCACTTCTGACCAATCAAAGTATTCTTCTAAATGGAACTAGAACTTTTTTTGAATCTCTTATAACAATATTAGATTTTCATCAATCCTCATAAAACAACTTTTACACTTTAAATTTACATGTTCTTTTGCCAAATTATTGGACTTTGATCTAATTTCCAAAAAATTCGTGATACTTGAATTTGCCTTTTCTTTCATTTCATGATTCATAGTATAATCAATTTCTAGACACTCTTTATGTCTCTTTTTTTTGCGAGCGATACGACATTTGCATACCTTTAGGTCTGAGGATGGTTAAATCTGGTCAATGATTTGATAGGCGATTGTAGGCAAATATGAGATACTTTTGCAACTTTGTCAATGTTACCATCGTGAATCGATATGAAAATTTACTATTCCATAAACACCAATGATCCAAGAATTGTACCCATTAATAAATTTTTATAATTTTTGATAAATAGCAAAATGTTTACTAACAAAATCTGTACGCTTATTTATTTAGCGCTTTTTGTTTAACGTAACCGATGTTAGTTGTCTAGTGATAAGGCCCACGATACTTCTACACCGACAACCTGAGATCGAGTTTCAGCTTCTACTTAGAGAAAAAATTGCTGGTCTCACCCAGAAATTAAATGGCGAAAGTACAATAAGTGTCCAGGCTAAAGAGCTAGCAGAAAAGATAAATGCACATCTAACTGCGGTTGATCTTTCGACTACAATCTTATTGGAGAAATTTGTATATGGAGAATGATAGCGTGCAAGTGTATGTGCAACCAAAGAGTTCCTTAGGAACGGATCCTAACTCTCTATGTTAATTTGCCTGGGATGTTGATGGAATAATTGAGTTGTACAAATAATTTTGACATTCAAAAAATTGAGTTAGTTCGGATGTTTTTAATTAAATAGAATGCCCATTACTGGCACTGTGTATTAGGGGCTTATTGTATGACCAAAGGAAGGAAGGGCTCTCTTTGGAAATCATTCCACCCCAACTCCTCGATTGACACTGAAGAAGAAAACAGACGAATATTATACTGTTTGAATTGAAATGCTGTGTAAAAAAAAATTTGTCTGTTAAATCCTAGCCTAAAACCTTTAACCTAAACTAAAATTTTACTTATCAATTCTAATAGAAATTTCTGTACTTATGATTGCGAAGCTGAAGAGGCATACAGAATTGGGAAATTCAACCAATACGCAGTGAACCCAAAGCCAATAAAAGTACGACAACTCTCTGACCGCCAGAAACCAGACCCTGAACCTCAGAGGAAAACTTTGAGCCAATAGGGAAAACATTTTTGCCACTGAAGACCTTTCGACTGATACTAGAAACGAAAGGCAAATGAGAATACAGGCAAAAGCATCCGACGGTCGAGCAGCTCAAAGCATTAATAATATTAGACCCAACAAGCACAATGCTACTTCAGTCAATCTCCCGCGTACCACATGAGTATTTGGCAGCCCATATCAACCAAAAAGCAACATTTTAAATCATAGCTCTGCACAAAATCCCAATATTACTTTACTTTATTATAATATTACTAGACTACGGAGAAAACCCTCCTTAATTTTTAATGACTTACCTTTCATCAAGCCTACTATCTTCTGACTAGAAGAAACCATGTCAGCATCTGACGAAATAAAAAACGCGAAACTGAGCACAATATATAACCTCTGGACTAGGCAGGCTCCCAAAGGCGAGTGAGGACGGCCTTCTGGAGGCCTTTTAATTGGCACTAGAAATGACAGCAGTGATATAAGTGTCACGATACTAAACAAGAGGAAATTTTTTGTCAATATTGAAGTGCAGAAGAATCACAAAAAATAATGATGTCTTTCTTCTATCTATCAGATGGCAACTCTTATAAAGCAAAGCTACAAGAATATATACAGCAATCGTTAAATGAGAATCACCAATACTTATACAATATTGGAATGGGTGATGCTAAAGCAAAAACTTCTGATTCTAACACAATGCACGGCACAGAATGAGTTTCGACCAGACTCCTAATAAAAACGGGAAACTCTTCTTAGACTTATTATGTGAATGTGGGCTTGGAATTCGAAACGGTTCTATCAATGGCGACAGAAATGGAAAAATCACATTTGTTAACAGTACAGGAGGAACTACCGTAATAGACTACCTCGTGCACTCTACGCCAGCAGTCGAGCTCATCGAGAAGGTTGCGGTCTTAGGCCTTTTACACGCGTGACATTTCCTAATAATGACAACCCTCAACATAGAAACAACAATCACAGTTACCTCACAACATAGAGAAAATATTAACCTCGCTCTATTACCAGAGAAGCGTAGTGTCGTGGTTCAAAAATTAAACGAATGTATCATGACATTGCCAGAAGATGTAAACCATACGCAATGCCACATAACAGATGCTATATCTGACAAATGTTATGAAATGATCCTAGTCAAGCCTATCCAACATAACTCCAACAACACACCTAAATGACTCTCGAAAGAATGTGGTTCTGCAAAATATGAGAAAAACAAGGCACTTAGGTATTATAGACGAGTAGAAGCATGGAAAGCTGATAAAAAGAAGGCAGCGCTTAATTCCTATCTAGTGAACTTAAAACAATATCAGAGCCTTTGTGCAACAAAGGAAGAGGAGCATTTCAACAACAGAGTCGAAAACTACCAGAGGATAAACCACCCGAAAAAATTCTGGCACGAAATCAACTCACATCGACCGCGACGCGCGCAAGTCAACGAAGGGTAGCCCAGAAATCCGGTACCATCATTTCTGTTGCTTGTACGAACAGCAACTAATACATAAGCCTACTCAAAACAAGGATAATACGATCACAAACCAGCTGCTAGATGCACGATTTAACCCATTGGAAATTCGGATAGTCATCAAAGCACTTAAAATGGGAAATCCCCTGGGCCCGACAAAATTCCAAACGACATCTGGAAAGTCATCAAAGGCCAGTCTATCTGGAAAATGATTGAGGTGTTCCAAAGCATTTTGATAAAAGCATTACACCGGCATCTTAGGCTGAAGCAATCATTGTTCCAGTCCACAAATAGGGAAGCCAAAACAAACCCAAAACTTATCGTTCAATTTCACTACTGAACACAATTACTAAGATCTTCACTTCAGAGCTCACAAATCGGCTCTTTAATTGGTGTAAATTGCTTGACAAGATATTGAGATTTCAAGCTGGATTTCAGAAAGTAAAGTCAACCATAGACCATATATTTGTACTCAACGCCCTGATAAGCAAAATAAGCAAATAAGAAGAGGCAATAAACTCTTTGCTTGCTTTGCAGACATAAAAAAAGCATTTGACTCTCCTAATGATGATTTATAATGGAACACTCTGACTATCTGTGGAGTTTCCAATAAATTTGTCCGAGTATTCAAATCACTATACCCAAAGGCAATTGCAAGTAAAAAATTCAACTGGAGATTCAGAAATTCTGCAAAGGTGTCCTCCAAGGTGAGTTCGCAAGTCCGGCGTTGTTCAACCTATACATTGAGGGTCTTTCGAATGCTTTCGCAAAATTACAACTGGGCGGGTTTCGATTGGCAAGTGCTGTAATCCATCACCTACTTTACGCGGACGACCTGCTCATTTTTGCTGAATCTAGAGAATCCCTAAAAAAAAAGATAGTGATAGACTCTAACTTATTTTGCTCTAAAATGCTGGCAGTGAACACAAGATTATGGTGTTCTCTAATTCTGGAAGGATCTCAAAAGATACTGAACTAACCTAGAAGGGACAAGTTTTGGAGACTACCAAGACCTACACGTACCTGGGTGTTACTCTCTCTTTCACCTTTATTGGTTAAAGGTCATGAAAGGATAAGGAGAGTATGTGGGGCGTCATGCTTTCACATACTTTGTCAGATTGGAAACCGGTGTTCCGCCTTTCAAATATGAGAGCAAAGCTGCACTATAACCAATGGTGCAGAATTCTACAAGAAAACAAAAACCCCACGAACGAACTATCACGTGCCGCCTATGATGGCATGAGGGAAGCGTCCTTTAAGGATAACTCTAAAGACAGTAGTACCTGGTGCACCCAAATTAGAAATCTACTAAAATCGATGAGAATGGAATGGCTGTGGTTGCAAACTTCACCCAATCTCGCATGTTTGAACAAAAAGGATTTCCTTTCAAAGTTGAGAAACGCCCTGGGACGGATGGACCTGAAAATGGCAAAGAATTTAGCCTCTATGCCACATTATCATTGTCTAACAAGAGGTTCCTATGCAGGGAAGTTCTACCTAACCAATAACCTTTCAAAATATGCTCTGACCAGGATAGCTCAACTAAGGCTATTCAGTAATTCCCTCCTTAACAATGGGACCTAGTTAAACTTAGGAGCCTTCCAAAATGTTGTCTGCAAGTTTTGTGTTCTACCACTCTCCCTCCAACACGTCTTGATGGAATGTGTCTCGGGCTCCAGAGAAAGAGAACGACTCACGCAAGGGATGCCACGCACTGATTGTTTGCCCGCCATTCAACTCTTGTTCGACTTTGTGACAAAATTCCCGGCTGACAACTCCACATATAGAAAGCTACATGTCTTCCTCAACCGGAAGACATTAAACATTAAAAGTTTATGCGTGAATTCGCAATATGAATTTCCTGAGTTTGTAATTCGGATTAAAAGTTAATCCCCAATTAAGATAAGGTTCAGCTCTATGTTTCCATATCTCTTATTTTCTTTCATTTTTAATTTTTATGCGAGTTGTGATACACAATTCTAAAACCAAAATTTTTGAAAAAATCGCCATTTTCGAAATTGTGAATTTTACAGAGAAATTTTGACGGAAGATAAACCTAAAGAGGTTGATTTATATCTGCAGGTGTGTCATATGTCCCAGGACCCACCTGAGGAGCTTACCTTGTTAGTTCGATAACAGGGGGGTCAATTCGAAAAGTGTTTCATATTTAATTCTATTAAGACTCGTGATACTTACTTAAGATACACACCTACGCAATTATGGCAAAATTAACAATCTTTGTACATTTTCATTAAAAACTATAATTCAGAGTATGTATGTATTTTTCAATGAAGTGCATAATTAATAAAATCCTTAAAATTAATAAACAAACTGCATTACAAATAGAACCTCGAGAAGGTGCTACTTAGTTTTTTGCCACATTGCAAAATCTGTTGACCACATCTACTAATTATTTTTTTAGCATTATAGAATCAGCTCATGATAAACTGTCAATAGACCTCTTAATGTGTACTAAACTGTTTATTCAATACAATAGGAATATATTTTTTATTTCTTACATTTTAAATCATTTGGATTCGTTTGGATTGGTGGTGGACATGTAGTTGATTATTGCATCTTCTTATCAAATTCTAAATAAAAATGCTTTAAATAACAGTATCGTAATAATGTCTCAAGTTGTTGGTTGTTGTTCTTCAAATAATTCTGGTATAACATACCAAATTGAGAAAGTTACAAGTTTAGAAATGAAACGGCGAGAACTTACGGAAAAACTTGACTCAACTTAAATCAAATGCATTTTTCCGTGATGAAATTTGTGCCTTCTAAAAGCAGTAAAAGTGTTTTAGGTTATTAGTAAAAAAACACTTTTAAATAACATAGGAAATTTTTTTTTTGGTATTGGTGATTTTAAAAATCTATTTTCTATGGACTACATCATTAAAGAATAATTTTTCAATAGGAGATTAGCATAATAACATAAAAAATTACCTCTATTAACGTTGTTCCTCACATGAAGGGGAAGATCATTTGTATAAGAAAATTGTCTCAACACTATTTTAAAAAAAGTTCCAATTATTTTAGACGTTCAGCCTAAGAATGAAATTATCTGATTATTGTCACGTAATTTTATTAGCTCATTTTAAAAGTTAATAATGCTACCATTTTATTTCTAATTTCCTTAAATACTTTCGCCGAATTCCCAAAATTCAAAATTTTTAATGTGTTTCAAATTGGATACATTTACAAAAGCCAACAAAATGTTTACAGGAATAGTAATTTTGAATAGTGTTTTTTCTTTCGGATAAATCTTGACACACAAACCAAACTTTGGATCCAGATAGCTACTAATTGAAAAATGCACCTTGAAGAAATTTGCTTGTGTTCCATTTTCAACGAACTATTGAAAATTGTATGATCGGTTTGCAGTATATCGTATTTTAACCACTTAGAATTAGGATAATAGGTTTCGTTTGTTCTTGCAACTTGATTAATTTTGAAGGCGAAGCGGTAGAATGAATAGCTTCATTTCTCCGCATAATTGGTGGCTTTATGATCTTTAGAAACGAACAGAGTAATACTTCGAAACCTAATACTTTTTTACCAAATTTTAATTTAAAAAATAGTGAAGACAGTCAACTAAATTTCTGCATTTTAAGATAACTTATGCAACTGGCATAATAAAAAATTCGCGTATAAAATACTTTCTATGCAGTTTAGCGTCTCCTTGTCGATATCCACGTGCAGAATTAGAGAAGAAATTAGACTATAATTGGTTTCGGTAATTGGTATATCGGAAAACTTATTTAATTAGAGCAAATTACACAAAGATTCATAGTTTCAAGTTAGACTTTTGTTTTTAATTTGAGACAATTGTGCTTCATTGAAATCATAATCTGAATTCTTGTTTTAGAGTTACCTATAATTTGAAACCTAGTATTTATAAACTAGTTAGATATATAATTATCTCATTATCACAGCAAAGGATGCGTAGTTCACTTTTGAAAATCTAATAATTATCCTCTTACTTAAGTGAAATTCTTCGCTTAATATCTCAGTCAAGTTTTAAGTTCGTAGCCAAATTTTCGGCATATTTTCTGCAATATCGCAATGCTTACAGAAAGAGCAATAGCAATTTTGAGTAGTGTACTTTCTTTAGGATGTAATATCTTGAAAATGTTTCCTTACACTTGGGATCCAGTTAGCTACCAATTGAATCCAGCACCTATAAGTCATATATTTGTGTTCTATTGCCATCGGACTGTGGCACAGATGATGGCCGCCTTTGCAGTCTATCGCCTCTTTACTGCTCCAGAGTGGGAAAATACGCCGGATCGGCAGAGAGTGCTTCATGTCATTTGGATAGCAGCTCATGCTCTCGCCATGGTCTGCTTCACACAGTTTCAAAAGACTCGAAAAGAAATTTTGCATTTTATCAACTCATTATGGACGTACATTTTGAAACACCGCGGTAACTACTAAAAACCAAGCAAAAATGTATAACAAATAGACAATAATGTAATGGAAGTGTAATGTAATAATTTTTTTTACAATGGAGAGAAAAATTAATTTTTAATAATAGACAAATTGGTTTTGAAATTAAGGCGAGACGGTTGAAACGGATTATGTTTCATTCTGTGTCATTACCGGGGGCTCAATGATCTTTATAAATGGACCAGGTAAGATCTTTATTCAATAATTAAATAAATAAAGAGTATTATATAAAATTCTAGTTAATATAATGTTTCTCTGTTGTTGCGGAAGCTCATGGAACTGGCATGATAGAAATCCCGTGCACAGCTCACTTTGTATCTAGTTTGGCATTTCCTTGCCGATATCGGAGTGAAGATGCAGAGGGGATAGTAGCAAAAATACCATTTTTCATTATAGAAACGTATGGGTATCCATGGTTCTTCTGATTTTTGCCTTTAATTGGGCGTTTGTATTTCTTGGTTTGGCTTGGATCCGTAGAGAATTGCGATTATTACGACTGGAGGAAAGCGGAGTCAAAAGCATTTCATCAAGTGGATATTCGCTGGAGCAAACGTTATGTCAGTATAGAACATGCCAGCATATAAACAACTTGCTCAATGAAGGGTTTAGGGATTACTTGGCTTGGTTCCCAACAATTCTACTGGGCCTAATTTCTTTACTTCTTTTTGCCACCTTGAAACTTTGGTACATACCAATTCATGCCTACTTGCTTTTTCCCGCCTGCGCAATGCGATGCTTTTTTGAAGCAATGACACCGCTTGCAATGGCAGGAAAGGTCAATGAGGAAAGTGGTATTGTTCTAAAGCAATGGTCGCGTGTTCTTCAAAGTGAGGTACAAAAAGGCAAAGGTATCCAATGGTACAAAACGTTTTGTCGCTCTTGTCCAAGAATTGTTTGCAGTGCTGGAAGTTTTTATACTTTTGAAAATTCAATTGTTCTCAGTACGCTTCACAACTGCGTCCAACTCACAACGAACATGCTGCTTATGTCTAAGAAGGGAAGTGGCTCTGTATCTGATGTAGTTTTCTACTTAACTTACTAAATAATAAGTCATTTCCGTCATTGGAACTTAATGTACAAACGGAGTGTTTGTTACCGTTTATCGTTAATGGTATTTAGTATATTTTGGCAACAGTTAATTTCTAGTGCAATCTTATACAATAGCTGTAGAACATTTTTAGTGTAGGCTATTGGCCCTTGTAGTAATGTTTACGTGTAATATAAATACATATATAGTGCAGTATAGCAATGGTGGCATATCAGAAATAGTAATAATAATAATAATCAAGTAAGGTTTATTTAGTGATCATACAGGATTGAACTATCAGAATTTTTTCCGTTGTGTCTCTAATGCGATAAATGTGTTTCGAACGCATTAGCCAGATCAGCTTTTCAAATCAATTCGTTTTATCAATTTATCATAACCATGGATCTGTGGGGTAATTTTAATAAGGATATACATGAATTAATCAAATCCTCAACACCGTCCAATTAAAAACAAATAATAAAAAACCCGTTCAAGAAAACATACCTATGTCCAGACGTTTTTCATGTTACGAAATTTTCAGTTTATTAAAGTACATGAACCTTATTTAAACACATACTGCTTTGCCGCGATTACTCGTATTCACTGTTCGGAGATCTCGTACAACCTAGTTGTTACGCGTAACATTCTGCTGCTGGATTATTTTAAATTTGAACAATTATATTTTTATCTTAGATATATCGTGGCTCGCGTATTATTTACAACCACTCGATTTTTCTGAAGATTAAGCTGAGCTGGAAAATAATATCTTATCGAGTTTAATAAACATGGGATCAACTAGTTACAAAAATTTAATTGACATTTGATTTCCTTCCAAACGGGTTTTGTACTAAACACTTGAGTAAATTTTTACTTCCGTTTGGCAGTTATTGTTACGCACACTAACTTCAAGTTCGAGCGTTGCGCTTGATATGAAGAGTTTCCTGAAATCTTTATATTTCTATATAATTTATTGTATTTTCCTTTCTCAATCTAAACCAAAATCGTCTAATTAAAAGCAGTATATTAATTCTATGTCAGTTATTGCAAATAATTCTGGTATAACTCCTAGAGAACTACTAGTTTAAGAATACATAAATGTTGTTATTACTTCTTACAAAACTATTAGTAAACATTAGAATTTTCTAGAACAACTTTCATAAAATTTCAGCTTCAGACTATTGGATCTACTCAACAGTTAAGACCTGGCTTCAATTTCTATGTGAAAAAGAAACCCATGACAGTATTTTTCAAAAATTTGCTTAAGTATTATAAAAAAAACTTTTTACAAAAACAAATTAAAAAACTTTTTACAAAAAACAAATAAAAAAAAACCTTTTGGATTATATCAATGTCTTTGTCGTATCTTTAACACACTATTTTTATGATATTATCGGATATCATTAGAATGCTATTATTTTGGATAGTTTTTATAATTGAATAATCTCTAGATTGACTGATATGCAGAATTCAATTACCGCTTCTTTACGCGACGGAGATAGTTATTTTTTAAAGTAGAGCTTGTATGTATGAAAACTGGCGATGTATCTAATATAGCAGATGCATTGTTTAATCAATCTATTAATTGTTTCGTACACTATCGTTGCATTTAGGATTTTTGTCAACTTGTTTGTAAATAGTATTATCCTGCAGTTAATTTATTTTTGCAAATACCCTGTAAGACCTAATAATATATAGCCTCAATACCTGTGATAGGAGAATTCCGATTGTGTAGTCATTGTACAAATTCAAATTATCAATAAAGGCGTAATTTGAATTTATTTTTCTGGTGCCTAACTTAATGTTTCTTGTGCATTTAGAATTCAAAAGGTTTTTTCCAGAGACATTTTTCAAAGATAAAATATGTAATTATTTAATTATTGGACGATAAATATAGCTTCATTAAATCCTTTTTCAATTTCTCTACTTAAGTGGTTTTTGTCCGGTTTTCCAACTCCAGAATTTTAATTTGTTGTCTCAAACAGATTACATTTTCAAAACCAACAAAATGCTTACAGAGAGAGCAATAGCAATTTTGAGCAGTGTTCTTTCTTTAGGATGTAATTCCTTGAAAATGTTTCCTTACACTTGGGATCCAGTTAGCTACCAACTGAACAATCCACCCAGAAGTCATTTGTTCGTGTTCAATATCCACCGAACTGCTGAACACGTTATGGCGGTTTTTGCAGTTTACCGTCTCATAACAGCTTCTAATTGGGAAAATACGCCAGATCGACAAAGAGTAGTCCACGCCATATGGATTACCGGTCATGCTCTCACTATCGTTTGCTTCATACAATTTCAAAAAACTCGCAATGAAATTTTGCATTTTATTAATTCTCTTTGGACTTACATTTTGAAGCACCGAGGTATCAATCACAAACATAACAATATCAAACAACTTCATAGTAATATGATTTGTTTGTGTTTGCAACTTTGGTTTCATTTGAAGGCGAAACGGTCGAAATGGATTATGTTTCATTTTGTGCTATTATTGGTGGCTTAATGATCTTCATCAACGGACCAGGTGATTACTTAATAATCAATCAATCATTTATTTATTTGATATATGGCGAACCCAAGATCAACATGTTTACATTTTACATCAATTTGAATATCATTAGCTTATAAGGCGTTACAAGAAAAAGTGCTTAAAGTCTATTTTACATTCTTAGTCATTACTTAATAATTCAAACTGTAGAAAACGAAAATTTTAAATATTAGTTAAAAATTTGCACTTTTATCTCTACTCAGCTCATGGAACGGGAATGATAGAAATTCCATGTACAATACACTTTCTATCAAGTTTGGCGTTTCCGTGCCGATATCCAAGTGAAGATGTAGAGGGCATCGTCGCAAAAATACCATTCTTCATAATGGAAAGCTATGTCGTAACCATGGTTCTTATGATGTTTGCCTTTAACTGGGCATTTGTATTTCTTGGTTTGGCTTGGATCCGAAGAGAATTGGGAATGTTGCTCTTAATGAAGGAAAGAGGATTCAAGTCTTTTTCAACAAATCGTTCTTCACTTGAGCAATTATTTTCTCACTATAGAACATGCCAGCATATCAACAATTTGCTTAATGAAGGATTTAGCCACTATTTGGCTTGGTTTCCAACATTTCTACTAGGCCTAATTTCTCTGCTTCTTTTTGCCACCTTTAAGCTCTGGTACATACAGATTCATGCCTACTTGCTATTCCCCGCATGCTCATTGCGATGCTTTTTCGAGGCAATGACACCACTCGCAATGGCGGGAAAGGTCAATGAGGAAAGTGGAATTGTTCTAAAACAATGGTCACGTGTTCTTCAAAGTGAGGTAGAACAAAACAAAGGAATTCAATGGTTCAAAGCCTTTCATCGCTCCTGTCCACGTATCGTTTGCAGTGCTGGAAGTCTTTATACTTTTGAAAATTCAATTGTTCTTTGCACGCTGCACAACTGCCTCCAACTAACGATGAACTTGCTGCTTATGTCAAACAAGCGAAATCGCTCTGTATCTGATGCAGTTTCCAATTTAACTTAAGTAAACCATGCTCAGCTTATATATGTGTAGCTTTATAGGGAAGGCGGTTGCTTGCGATTTAGTTTGAAGGAATCTGAACACTTGTTTATATTACATCTCTTCCAATTTGAAAAGAATTTACAGTAAGTCCTTTGCTCTTCAATATACAGTTGTACCTCACCAATTTCTAGTAAGGTTCATTACTGTAGTAAGAATTCATCAAAAGAATTATATTCAAATGTAGAACTTATGCTCTCCAAAAAAAATTACAAAGTGGTTGCATAAGGTTCAAGGCTATTGAATTGTTTAATTTCTGCGCCATATTATTATAAATATATTAATTTATTGGAATTTTTGTTTAAAAAAATTATCATATGGAATTCGTAAGACTATCACACATCTTTCAATGTCGTTACTAAACGCAGTTACATAAAATATGCTTATTTGTTTATACGTTTGCAGAGTATAGCAAGACATTTACTCTTAATCCATGTTCTGTCATCAAATTGAAAATTGTCATCAAAACAGAAAAACGGATTATTTACATAATTTAAATAAATAACACTGAAATACTTTAAAGTAGATTAATACATTTTCTTTTTTTTTTACGTTCCGTACGTTTATTGTTTGCTAGTTTTGAAATCGTTAATCGTAAAAGAATTTTTCTTACAAAATTTTATGAATTCTCTTCAGTAATAGTTCTATCCAAAACTCAAATTTCATTTTTCAAAACAAAAACAATTTCTCATAGACAAGCACGTAAAATTTGTTTCCCGGGCTTTTACTAGTTGATTTTATGTTTCTCCAATTTTCTTATTGAAAAATTTAAACCCATTTATTTAGTTTTAGGCAGTGTAATTATTCGAATAAATCGTTTTGTTTATTTATTTATTTAGTCAAATTTATTAATAGTCAAACAATTAACTGATTGAATTGGATGCAAGCTCACAAATGTAAGTGAGTTAAATGTTGGTTTTAAAAATAGAATAACATTTTTACTATTAGAAACTTATCTTTAGTACAGAATTCCTCAAATAAATCCGGTTCTAGTACGGGTTTGCCTGTTTTATGTTAATGGTCATCGTTTACCGTAGTTTCCCACATTTATCATTTACAAAAGTACAAATATGTGAGTAACATATACTTTTAGGTAAATAAATACTTCCTGTAGTATTACACTAAATAGTATCCATACTTCACTCGATGAATTGGAACTTGAATCCATTTTTATCTAGTCGTTCTGCAAGTTTGGTTTTGGAAAACGCTATGCCAGGTGTGTAGACGCCACCACTAATAGATATGTTGAGTATTATTTGTAAGTTTAATACAAATGTAAGTTTAGCTTTAAAGTAAATGGTTATCTTGATTTTTAAGCAAAATTAGTAATCAATACTTGCTTTTTCGGCAAAAGCTCCTTCTCAAATAAAATAGTCATTGCTGCCTGAATAAAACATGTGTTTGTGACACCATAGCCAGGGTTTGTTCCACTCATCTTTGTAACATACAAATTAATAAAACAAAAAGCTTTTTATTTAAGTTGAATTACAAGTACTCTTGCAATTATTGAAACTTTCATAAATTCTGTTACCTTGAGGACAACTTGCTTGTTCGGAGGTTCCAAATACTGCGATTTTGTTCCATCAGCTAATTTAAAATCCCAACCTTTACCGATTAACGTAAAAGAAAAGTGGAACGCTTCCATTTGTTCCCTGGTTGGACCTTCAATTTATGAAAAAAAAATGATCAAACAAATAAAATACAGTATTCCCTTACTATAAAACCCCCATTAGGGAAGCATGGGTAGTGGGGCCTTATAAGCAGGGGGTCTTATTGACGGTACCCGCGTGTAAGACCCTCTAGGGTCTTATAACGTTTTGCCATCTTCTAGTTGT
>VYYI01001042.1:0-22734 GCA_021029175.1 Bilobella aurantiaca
CCATTTCTTGTGACCCAGCTGATCACTGACCCTTTACCGCAAAAGTGCGATGACCCCGAAAATGACCCCCAAAATTGAATTTTCGGATTTCTGCGTAAAATCAAAAGATGTGCTGGCACCAATGATTCAGGTGATTCCTGACCCATACCGCGCAGTGTGATGACCAGATAACTGACCCTCAAAACCGAAGAATCAGCGTCTTCGAGGTCTTATTTGTCAACTTTATTTGCATTAGTTTAATACGCTACTTGGTTACGTGCGTTTGCAACGGTTTATTTGAAGTACTTTTGCTTGAAATTGGATGACTTTCATGGGAAATTGCTGCAGAATTTTTTTTTGAATTTGACATAGAAAAAATTAGTTTAAAAAAATTGAGGGTAACGAGTAAAGATTTTCCAAACATGTTTTACTTACGATGACCAGACCGGACTTCGGAGGAATGAGTGGAAAGAACATTGAGAAGTTTACTATCATCCTAACTCAAAGTTAGTAATGCATAGATAAGAATCTCTTTTCTTGTATTTTTTTTTTGCATGTACATCACTAAATTGTACAAAGACTAGATAAAAATGTTTCAAAGCATAAAAATCGCATAATGTTTCTTTTAAAAAAAAAGATAAGTTTTTGAAAAACTAAATGTCTTTAAATCTGTTAAACAACATTGGGTCACAAAATCAAAGTAATTCACTGTGCATTTGGGTAAACAATAAGTATGTCCAATCTCTCGTTGTATTCTGAAAGTTAAATCTTGTTGAGATTTTACCTTATCAATTCCATCATTTTACGCTTGTTTCATGACGGGACACAAGAAATGGAAGAAGTTGTGATGAGGCTTTAGAAATAAACAAATATTTGGAATTTAACGTTAGTTTAATGAGAACTAGCTGCGTTTTTAAACAAGTTCTACACCCGTCTTAGCTACTACCAAATTTTATTACTCATACACGGATCTTTGAACCTCAACGCGTGTTGATAACAATACAAATTAACAATTTTCAGATAAACAAAATCAGTTATTACTTCCTATGAAAGCTTTGTAGAATTTGTGTAGGCTAGTGTCAAATCAGTTTTGCTCTTCATCATGGGTCGCTAAACCTACTAAACAGTTATTTATTACTATATAAAAAGTACTAGTAACAAGATTCCAATTTTGAAATTTAAAAATATACAACCTAATCCAAATATTCTACCTTATTACCTGTCAGTCCCTACTTCGTATTATAACGCTAAATGGTAGAGTGTCTCTTGTAAATCCAATTACTTCACCGTCACTTGGTACACCTTCAGTAGGGTCGACATGAAAGCTAAAGTTTTGAACTAGCGTAGTTGAAGTAAGTAGCAAGCTTGTTTTAGCGAGCTGCTCGCCTATGCATCGCCGTTTACCTTAAATATTGTGCCATTTTGTAATCAGTCGGTTAAATTAGAAGTATTTCATTTGTTTAATTTAGCAATATATTACCAATTCCAAATGAATAAATTTTTTCCGTGTTTATGATTTTCCTTTCAGCTGACAAAAATCTCTCTGGCTTGAATTTCGTTGGGTTCTCCCATACCTCACTGTCCATATTCGCAGCAGCGATATTGATTAAGACTTGAGCACCCTGAAATTAAGCAAACTCGTAAAAACTGTTTCTTTAGGTAAACTTAATGATGCATACTTTTGGAAGATAATAGTCATCAAGTCTCCAGTCCTTCAACAACTTCCTTGGTGCAAATGGAACTGCTCCTTCAACTCTATCGTAAATAAGTTTCTTAAAATTACATCTAGGTGAATATATAATTTTTCCATTCAGAAAAGAACGGTAGCAGGTTAATACCGGGAAAACAAAAACCAAGAATGCATTACGGAGAAATTAAATACCGAGAGAATAACGACAAAATCCGAGAGAACATAAGACGAAAATTATAATAAACGCCAAATTGAAAATAATTCGGAAGTGAAATGCACAAGCAAAGCTTTCGCTGTTTTTTTTGTTACGCACCGCCCTGTTTTTTACAATCTTTGTCTATGTTATTAGTAGCGGAAGCAAAGCAAAATCTACTTATGTTTTCGCTGTTTCCGTCCGTCCTTCTGTACGAACCTCACGATTATCTCAGAAACTACACAAATCTCAAATCTGTTTTTGGATACGAGTTTCCTGATATCCGACCCAGTTCAAGTTTCTTTTAGCTTGATGGAAAGGTCAAAGGTTAAGAATATCATTCTATGACAACGTGTACAATGGCTTCCACAAAATTTGTTCAGTTTATCAAAAAGAGCAACATTTGAGTTGGACACTCTTCTTTGTTTTATCACGGTTCATTTTTGCTAGCTTTATAGAATGTGTCTATATAGTTCAACACAAAATTGTAATTTACTCCAACTTCCGGTTGTGCTCCAGTTTTTATCACATAAATTTCCATTGTTTTTTGTTTTTATAGGTTACGAATTTTGTTTTCTCGGTTTTTGTCGTTCTCGTTTTTTATTTTCTCGCTTATTACGTCTTGGTGTTTGCATTCTCGGTATTGTATTGACATATAAAGAAAGCGGAAGCAGGCCATTAGGTCTAAAAGAAAGGCGTCTAAAAATGACGTCTAAAAAAGAGGTCAACAGCAAACGAGGTCTAAAGCAAAAAGACGTCTAAAAAAGAAACTACAATAATTAATATTGAATCTTAAAAAAGAAAAAACATATCGGCAGTTTTTAAAACAGCGTTAATTGATGTAAATTATAAAATTTAGAATTTTTTTTCCTTTTATACACCTTTTCACAATTCGAAACAACTTTTGTTACCTATCTTTGTAATTATTTTAAGTTTTAGTTTTAGTTTCCCGCCTAGTTAATATAATATTACACAACAACAACAATATTTAATACGGAAACCGATTTTAAAAAAACAATAGTCATACATGGACGTCTTTTTGCTTTAGACCTCTTTTGCTGTAAACCTGACCTCTTTTTTTAGACGTCATTTTTTTAGACGTCTTTTTATAGACGTCTTTATTTAGACCTAATGGCATGTATCCAAGAAAGCTATTACGGTTTGTACATAATCTTACCTTAACAGTTCGTACATGGTCGCCTGGAAATAGATCAACCTATACAAACAAAATGTACTTATAATGAATTTGTTCATTTAAGATACATTAGTCCTCAATAAGGAAAACAATTACAAAACTTTTTATCCTCGGACTGTGCCTCAGAAAACTGGCAATGACGCTACTTACACTATATGGCTCTACCGTGCGAAATTTTTTAAGGCAATGTTTCAAAATTTTATCAACAAATATATTCACTTACCATTTACACATAATAATGTTTTTTTCACACAACAAAACAGTAATAAATTGGCAGTTTTTTTTATAATTGTGATGAAAGCTGAATTTCTCACCGAGGAATATCGTTCACGTTCACACGACGGTTGTAGCCAATAACGTTCACAATTTCATTGTACAATTTATGTTGGATATCAGGATATTTTAGCAAATTCTTGATAAAGTATTTCATAAAGGATGATTGCGAGTCCATTCCGCCAATTGACATGTCTTGCATAATTCCCAGCAAATTTGCTTCTGTGCGAGCAAAGTTTACAATGTTAAGTATTTAGACTAGACGTCAAATGATCCAATGTCTACAATGCTAGCTGCATATGTTAGCATTATACAAAATTAAGTAGGCCTCCATTTTGCAGAATTGGTTATATGGCATTGTAACGGTTTTCCTTAATTTTAATGGACTTGCCTGAGTAAATGCTATCAAGCGGATTTAACGGTTGCTCTGTTTCATTCACTTTGTCGATGTACTCTTCCAGAAAATTATCAGGTTCTGTCTTTTTATTGTATATTGATCGGTGATCTTGAATGGTTTCCTGAAATTGTACTTTTTGTCACTCAGTCAACATAATTTGAAAAAATATTCTCAATTGAAATACTTTTTGCAAAAAAAATATATTTTTTTATTTATGGGCTGGTGCCTTTAAACTTTACTTATTTAAATGCATTCTCGGGTTCTAAAAAATAAAGCGCCACACAAGCTACCGAAAGTGCAATGCTTACTAAACTTACCGATAAAATGGCTCGCCAGTCTCTGCATTTTTCTTGCAAGGTCGTGAACCCGGAGTAGTACGGAAAGGTTTTCGCAAGTCGAGGAAAAAGTGTCCAGAAGTTTCCACTAAATGTCATTGACTTCATAAAATATGTTATGACGTTAGAGAGTTGCTGCGATTTAGGATCATCTATGTCATACTTCTTTCCGGTTAACATTGACCAAACAATGTTAAGAAATATCAAGCTGAAAGTAGATGTCAACTGAAGCTTCAACTCTCCGTTTTTCATCCCAGCCTTCAACTCATTGCAAAATTCAGAAAATTCTTCCACAATAATTTCACCCGTTTTTGATTTTTCATTGAATCCATATTTTTTTAGCAGTTTGTGCGTAACCGCTCGAGTTGCCGCCCATTGCTCTGGCTGGGCACTAAAAATTCCTAAAAGAAAAATTATGGTACAGTAGTATGTTTTATTTGATTACGTTCTGTAGCAATATGGAGTAAGGACCTAGTGGCATTCCGTTAGTAAACTCCAATGGCCAAATATCGTTTTCGTCGAAATGATTCAATAGTTCATCTGAATTGGAAATTCTTGAAATGTCTTTATGACTGTTGATGACCACTAGCAAGATAGTTAAAAAATTCAATTACATAACAATTAAATTTTGAAAAATACATTTTATACCAGCATTAATGGAGCCCATTTGAATCCGAAAAATATTGCCATAGCGCTTTTGTAGCTTTTGAAATGCTTTTATTGGACTTTTGGAGTCAGCCAACACTACGGAGAATACGGAACCAATAATTGGAAGTCGCGGAGGCCCGGGTGGAAATTTATATTTTCCATCTCTTAACAACAATAACAAGCAGAATGCTACGCACAATACGAAAATTGCAAGTAACAACATTTCTACACTATATTTTTTTGCAGGATGTATAAATCAAGTACCAACTAAAGCATCAGTTAGGAATAAAGGAAATTTATACTTAAATAGTTGTTCGCAAAAAATCCAGTATCCAAAACTTGTCCTGAAACCAAGGCCAGCACGCTTCGGAATAAATGGAAATATTATGTGATAATACGTAGGTAACTTAAAAAAACCATTTCACGTGTTAACTAAAGTAAATCAGAGAAGTACCCAACATTAAATCATAATAAGTAGTAATTAAAAAGTTTTCGAAACAAGTCTTTGCTGCTAAGTTTAAATAATATTGCGGCTCTGGAAGGCTTCTTACCGAAATATTGCTTTATTGCATTTACAAGCAAGAACTGCATGCGTGTTTTAAAACTGAGAGTTTAGTTCTAAATCAAGTTCGCACTGTTGTCATATATGCTAACTTTTGGAAGCGGCATGGTACCAATAATGATATATTTCAAGTCGTACTGAATTTAGTTTCAATTTCGTAATTAACTCAACTATTAGTTTATGTTTTGCTTTATTTGAATTTACCTTAATGATGGTAAAGTAAATAATAAGAAGGAGTTTATTTTTTGCGACAGATCTTGTTGTTCATGTTTGCTGTTAAGCAAAAACAGAAACAGGTTCCATTATCTTATTCCAAGAATGAAAATCGTTATGTTTGTATAGAATTCATTAAATTTATTCAATGTTTGATGTCTAAATGTAAAAAAAAAAGTCCATGCTTTGGTTAAGTAGCATTCGTTTAGTGGCATAAAAGGACTTTATGAACAACTTCAAACTTGAATGATCATTGATTTTTTTACTAACCTAAAACTAAATTGAAATGTATTACACGTGTGACCTTTTCAGGAAAAAAAAACCGGCTAAGATGTTGATGTTTAAACAACATATACGCACAAGTTATTTTAACGCCTTTGGCATGAGAAAAGTCTGCTGGGATCACGAGAACTGGAGAAATCCTCTTCAAATGCGAAAACCTCATATCTACATATCTATATATCTCAATCTCTTCGCGGAAAAGATATTTTGGCAAATAATTTGCATGCGAAATCCTGTACTTATGCAATTGCATAACCTCTTGAAGTTGCAATACCTAATTGGTGATGGATATGTAGCTCGGTTTTCTTTTGACATGTTCCCATTGATATATTTAGATAAAATTAGATTTTAATAGTCAAAAGTGAGTTGCATTAAAGCATGCTATATTTTAAATGTGATTTCAGAACCAGTTTGCATAGTATTTAAGTTCAAATTACTCAGATAAGTTATTATTAATTACGCAAAGTTATAATAGATTACAATTGTTCTAAAATTATAACTTAATTCTGATAAACTGTTATGCGTTACAAACAATAATTATTACAGTAAGTGTCACAGTGCTTTGTAAAACCACATTAAACTGTCAATTAATTGGCGGCTGTAGTTGTTGGTTTTGGTGTTTTGATGTGACGCTCAACTTAATTAAAACCGGATTCAAAATGAGAGAGAGTGCAAAATAATTGAAAGCATTTTCACTTTTGGTTGCAAACCTTAATTTAGCTTTAAAACTTGTTTTTCACATGTTTGGTTAATGCTAGAAAATGCTTCTCAATCCTTTTGAGACACTTTTCAAAGGTTTTCATTGGCGACGAAGTTCTCAGGTTTATCTTTAAAACGGAAATTGTTTAAATACAGAACCAACGATGTATTGGAAATTTGGGTAAGTTTGAATCTTATACTAGTGTTCTTTACAAACCTAATTGTTGGATTTCAGATTTAGGTTTAAAGTTGCGTGGCTGCTCTGCCTATCTATTTGCACAAGATTTTGTGTCACCAGTTCAAAATCCAATGGCCTTTTTGGAAAACTAGATATTTTAAAACAAGAAGCTGCGTCATACTGGAAAAATTATGAAAATTTAAAAGACGAGTACAACAAGCTCATTATCATGGGTATTACTGACCCCACAAAACTTCTAAAAACATTGAATTTGACAATTACAATCCCAACGGAATCGACTAAAGAAGAAAAGGAAAGTAATGAAAGTGGTGAATCAAAATTCTCAAGAAAACGAGGTGAAGATGAAGATTCTGATGAAAAAAGCTACGAAATTATTGGTCCGCCAAAACAAAACTATCGTCAAGGGGCTCCAGCAGCACCCGTGGCAAATCCACTAGGACCAATACAACCAGTACTTGGAATTCTCCCCGGAGTAGTTTTGCTACCGATTCTAACTGCAAACTTAGTTATGACTATAATTATTTTTGGAATAAACGTTTCTCTTCGAGCGGATTCACCCAGGCTAACAGAACTACGTCAACAGCAGGTTAACGCCTTAGCAGCCCTAGCTGGCGTCCCCGCAGAGTTGGTTACTGTCGCAGACACCGATGACGCTGCAGCTGCGGAAGCTACCGCAGCAGCAGCAAGGGATGACGCAGCCGAAGATGACTCAGCAGAAAAGCTCAAATTCAAAATTTTAAAAAAGAGTGCCAGTGCATGTGAATCTAGTGCCGAGGACCGTTCACTTGGAACAGACCCAGTTGACGTCATGTATCAAATAATGGAGTCAATTGTCTCAGCGCCATTGGCGGAACAATTAAAAATTATTTTTGGTGTAGGAGTATTTTTGTTTGCTGGTGCTAGTAGTATAGAGTATTTTGGTCTTGATACAACATTAATTTTGGGTTTAGCTTTAGTAGCACTTATTTTATTGTTACCAGCAAGTGGAGGTTCACTTTTAGACTCATTCAGACCAACTCAAAAATATAGGTTAAAAAGAATGGGTTCCTTGTGCTTAGATGATTCTGAAGAGCTTCGGTCCCTTGTACATAATAGTATCAATAAGATATTCTAAACATGTATAATTGCAATATACAAATTAACGCGTAATAATTTATTTAAATTAACTACTATTTAATTCAAATTATTTTAGTGAACTCTATTGTAACAAAATTTTGCTTCCTAAGTTTTGTATACTGTTTACTTTGTACTAGTTGGTATTGATCATGACATTATGAAATTATACAAATTATTTTTCAGGTAAATTCAGCATACATTGTAATTCAGCATATTTGTAGTCAATTCATTTATTCCTTTTTGTAGAATAGGTATTTGAAAACCGTGGTTCATTAAACACTTAAACTTGATGTTTAATCACTAATTGTTCTAAATATATTAAAGACAGCGTAATACTTCCTAAGTATTACAGTAGAACTACCCATTAATTTCAAATATGTTTTGTAATATTAAGCACATTAGGTTTTTATTTATTGAATAAATTACACATCTTTACAACTCTCTGTCAACCTGTTACGCTACTACTTTTTCTTATTTATTTGTTTTGAATATAGTTTTTCAAAATTGTTAATGAGATCAACAATGTGCTCGAAATATATTTTAGGTTGAAATGCAATTTCGGTGCTTGTTCGGCCTTGATTGTCTGATCTTATCTTACCATATCCATGACTAGCACTGCTCAAATACTTTGAAACAATTAAGAATGTAAAAGCTCCAGAGACAACTCCTACAGTAAGTCCAAAACGAGATGATATAAACGCCAGGACGACTAGAGACACAAGGACTATTCGTCGATTTTGATTTGAATTACGTTCCTGCAATACGTGACCCTGCTTATGAGTTATTGAATTTTGGAGAATATGGTTCTCTTCTGAGCTTGAATCATCATCATGACCCGATGAAGTGTTAATTTTACGCCCTGGTGCTCCTGCAAAGCCGTTAATATTTGCCAACACTTCTTCCGCATCAGCAAGATTCTGATCCATTTGTGCTCTGCCAACGCTGATGAGTGATAAATTTGTAATTACAAATGCCATGAGAACCAGTGCAATAGGGGCTTCAAGCCCAAAAATTGCTAGAGGAAGTATCGCAAAAAGTTCTGCAGGCGTCGGTCCAGTTGCAGCTTGTCTTGATTGTGATATGTCAGGAATGTCATCCACAATTGTTTCTGCATTTATTTCGAAGTGGCCCAGTTCGACGCTTCCATTCTTGTGATATGTTTCGGGATGAAACATCCTGTTTGGCACTTTTTCGCTATTTATGGAACCGCAATTAGTGACGGAAGTCATATTTTCTGAAATATAAAATTCAGTGAATTTGAAAAAAGACAATATGAAATCGCTTCAATTTTCTTTGCGTTTGCTATACGTGAAGGTAAATTTTTATTTAAAACTGGCTGGATTTGCACATATTGTAAACTATTTTTCCTGTAAAATAACTTGCACATATTATGTCAAAAGAAATTGAAAAGAACTTGTGATTTTTTCTATGTGCCACTTTATTTATTTAGGTACGTGTATGTGGGCTAGTAATGTTGTTCTTCGAATGAGTGTGGAATTATAGCAACTTTTTAAGCAGCACTAACTTCAAATTTATTCTGATTAATTTTTTCAAACATCACTTTAACTTCTGTTAGTCCATATAGGCCAATAACGTCTTTTCTAAGAATATATTTTACTTACCAAAATTTTGTGGCATCAAAAGCTGAATATTGGCAAAGCATCCGTTGTAAAATATTAAATAAGCAAGCGTCGTTTTGCTTATTAGTAACACCATGCTCGACTTATTTTTATCACTACAAATATAGCACGCAAAATTTAGCACATTTCTATAGACGATGTTGTACTTTATTAAGCTACATTTGGTTAAAAAATGCCGCCGATTTTCTCTTTCTGATCAACTTCACTCAAGTTCTCATTCACTAAAGATGTGAAACCTGTTCCTTAGCAAAACCATACTCAACCAGAAGGAAAATCATGCTCAAGAACTTGATTGATATGACTAATATGTAGTTCAAAAAAGGCAGGATTGACAATACTAAGCACAAACCATAATTTATGTCGACGCTAACGTCCTGTGGTTCAAGCAGAATGAATACGCTTAGCTAAAGTTAACTATTTACGGAAATTACTAAACTCATATTAATAACAAATACAGTTTAATCAAATAATATCGCAAATAAATGGCACAAAAGAATTTTTTTATGCTCTGTGATATTCGACTGCTCAATGTTTGCGTGTGCTAGTGAGTGTGGGGAGGATGATCTCGGCCTGGTTGAGTTGAATAGGAAGTTCCGAGGTCTGAAGCTAATGGACTTTCTGCTGGGCAATGAACGTGGAATTGACCATCGAGGAGCCTCTTGCTTAGGCAGAGGCTGAGCATCGCCTTACGCATACCGACCCATGTTCAGGCTCCACGACCGCAACTTTCCAGGCTTCCACTCACCACTACCACACCACCACTTTTTTCTGGGCTGGTTACTGTGCTGGTGCTGGGATTAGATCTCGGTACCTAACAAATTTAGGACAAGGGTCCTAACCCCCCGGACTACTGGCCTTGGGATACAAAAGAAATATTTGAAAATATTCAACCACTTTTGATTGGAGTTTGTTAGGGTTGGTCAGGGTGCTAGTGGAGATGATTCAAAGGCTATTATGGTTTCTATTATGTAAAGTAAACGCCTTACAGTTACTTTAGCCAACATACTAGATCATTAGAAAGTTGTAAAAGTTTTGTGCAACTTGAGATATTTAGCAATCGTGTAAGTTCCTTAATGTTTACTCTACATATAAGAAAATTTAAGTCGTTTTCATTGTTTTTCAATAGTACTTAAATAGGCTATTTTTCATAAAACCACCTCTGTTGTCCAAATTAAGAGCCAGTATTAGTATAAACTATATATTTCAAACTGCTTGTGTAAACGTGTAAATCTGCTTTACTCTTGACAATCTGAAATTTATGGTGATCAAAACGTTTCCTTATTCAAAACTAGATATTAAAGGTTGTCTCAATTTTCCCGTTTAAGCTGCAATAGCCGAACTATTTTGCTGGTCTAGCTCATTCTTACATAACAACACCCATCATCTGCATATATCTCCTTTTGCATCATTGGATTCAACATTACATATGGCAATCTGAGGTCGTCTGATGTTTTTGGAATATAAAAGATATGAAAGCGATAAGATACTATAACCTACTTCTCATAAGCCATAGATCAGATGCGCCAAAACTAGCTTACAAAGCTTTAACTGAAGAAATTTTTTTTCTTCAAACATTGCACTAAGGTAATGGTAACCTTAAAAGTCAAATTTGTTGCAAGCCTAAAAGTAACTAAAATAACAGATTTGTGTTTAAAAAACTTCCCATTGCTTTAAGAATTTTGTTTAAAAAATCCAATTGATTTTTGTTGTAGGTAGTCGACGATAAAATAATCGATTATATCAAAACATGAAACTTTTAGTTTTAATTTTGATTAGATTTAGAATAGATCTAATGAGTGGAATGTGTATTTTGAAATTTTGAAGAAAAAAATATCCAAAAATTTTGCAAGATCTATAATTTTGCGGAGGAATGTGTTTTAAATTTCTAGCAGAAATTAACGTTTAAAAATAGAAATAATTCACGATTGTGACACGGTGTTTAATTGTATTTGACTAAATCTAGTAATTAATTATTTAGCTGTACAATGTACAGGCATCACCTCATCTAGCCTATTCGACAAATAACGTGGAAGAATTTGAAACTAGGCGGGAAAGTTACGTGTAGCTTCCGTATTTTTTGTTGATTCAAGTAAATTTGTTCAACAACCGCATACACTAAATCAAAACTAAAAAAAAGAGCATTCAGGATTTGCTAACGCATCAATTGCTAACGTAGGCGCGTATCAATTAAACGTATATCAACGCGTATATCAACCAGATTCAAAATTTTGGTTTCAACATTCACGTGTTGAAAGTAGCTAATTGCAGAGCTACTAAGCCTAGCCATCACTGTTTCGCCCACTTGCATCGTCTTTCGTATCGTATCCTATACAGGAATTGAAATTAACAAATAGAAATAACAGCCAATGAGCACAAGGCAAAGCTATCTTAATATGAGCTTGACTATGTCAAGGTGAACCTTTGGAATGAGCCCTGAAAAGGTACAAATTCTTTATCTCAAAATATACTTTTAGCAAGAAGGGACGTTTAGAACTTAGATTCTCTTTGTGTTCAAAACTCTTAGCAACTATTCACATTTAGCACTTTAGCAGGAAAGTTGTACACGAAGAAGAAGGCAACTCCTTACTTCCCGAGCAACTGATCTTGTTTAGTAAAAACTAAAACTACTGTATTGGTATTTTCCGATCAATTTAGTCTTTTTGCAATGGAACAGTATCTTCCAATGGAGGTAAAAATTCAAGTTAAATAACTTTCTTTTATTAAATTTACAATATTTAATACATAAACCCGATTTGCCACAATAAGTTCATCATCTGTTGTTAAAATTCATGTTCTGATTCATGTAAAAATGTTTATTGCTAGTTGAAAGCTAGAGTCATTGTAGTAAATTAGAAGCTACAAAAATAGATATTGTAAAATTATTCAAAAATTTAAAAAACAATGCAAATGAATTTTGTATTTCAAGGTCAAGCAAGAGATTGTTATGCAAATGAAACTACGAGAGCTTCTTCAGATGCGTTTGATGAGCAGAACATGGAACTCCTTTGTCACCGCTCATCTGCCAAGCTCACGTTTACCAATAATAAAATTCCACAAGGGTCAAGAAGACTACTTAACTAATTACATACTTACTCTGCAAACAAGGCTAGAGGAAGCAGTTGCATTCGGCTCCTACCAATTATACCTAGAAGATTGGCTGAAAATTGAATCGTTCCTGAATGTGATTGGGCCGTACATGACCCACTGTACGTTGTATATTAGGGACACACTGGATTCAGCCAAACTTTTTATTCTTCTGGAACATATGCCTAATCTAAAGGAGTTCTACTTTGAAGGCCCAAAGTGCTACATTTCATTATTCAGTCAGATGCCAACTACCAGCACAAAATTACAAAATTTGAGCATAAAAACATGTTCAAAAATGGATCAAAACTCTTTCAAAATTGAGCAGTTGCTGGCAAATTTATCCGGATTGAAAAGACTTCACATCGACTCTGTGACGCGTTTTAGCAGCCAAGCTAAATTTTTCGCGCTATTGAACCGTCACCCCCATGTAAAATCGTGGAGCCTTTCGGTACACTTTGATGATTTTCAAGATCCTGCAAGCGTTGAAGAATACCAAGTAAATGAGGATCTAAAGCTCCATTTGTCAGTTTCTGGCTTAAATGGCAACGACATTTCGTCGTTAATCGGGAGCCTGAAATTGGGCTTACGGAGCATTTCCTTGAATCTTATAGAGCTTACGGAGGACATTGATATTTCTAAAGCCGTGAATTTGAAGCACCTTCAACTTTCAATGAACAACGTGGAAAATCTTGATAAGTTTTGGAACAAAAATCCTTCATGCAATTTCCTGGTTCTCAAATCTGTCACCCTCACTTGGCATGGTATTGATTATAGTCAACTAAAGCCTCATTTCAGAAAAGTGTCTTTCCCTACAGTAACAAGTCTTACTATTGCTGGAGGATTCAATGCCTTGGGAAACGGCGTCAAACCGTATCATGTTATTTTTCCAAATTTGACAGCGTTTAGCATGAGGGGAGTAATCCTAGCTTGTCATGTTGCCTACATCGACAAGTTTTTGCCAAAAGTCACTGATTTGAGTCTTATTTCAATCAGTGAAACTTCAGAGCTTCATACTGCGCTCTTTACCCATGGCACACAGATTCTAGAAACGTTTGCCCCACCGAGGCTTGAATTCGCCTTTAAATGGGCCCTCAGCAACTTAATTGGTAAGAAAAGTTTCACCTAATTTTTGAAAGCATTTTGTTTATAATTTTTTTTAAACATTACTCAAATGACAAACTTGCAGGTCTCAAACGCTTGCACATAACAGATTTGAAGCATATTGGGAAAATTATGTTTGGGATTGCGGCACTGACTCAGTTAAAACAACTTTCTCCAATGCAATACCTCAAATTTACCGGAAAGGTATGTAGCATTATAAATAAATTTTTACAGTCTACCACCGCAATTTGCTTCTTGTTTGCTGAGGCAAAGACTTTCTCATTCAGCTTTGTAATGATTAATATTACATATTGATTGAGTAATGTTGAAAGCACGAGTCGATGTCTCGAATTTGATATGTATTGTTTAATGTTGATTTTTTATGTATATTGTGATTTATTTCAGCTACTTGGGAACCGTGAGCAACTTCTCTTTCATAACAGCGTACATCAGAAAGTTGTGTTTGAACATAAGTTGGAGTGATGTGTAAAAAATGTAGTATTTGTACATAAAGAGCGTCTCTTTTTTAAATAAATAAACCAACATAAGGTCGGAATATTTAAACATCGAAGCATGTAGACAAAAAATAGAAAAAAAATGGTTCTAAAATTGTTAAGTTGAATAACTTAACGATGATGAAAATTAGAATTTGTGTGTTCACATTTGAATCAGTTAATTAATTCACTTAAGACCAGATAACTTTGCTTGTTTAAGTGGAAACAAAAAGTTTCTAGTTTCGTGATCGTTGATTATAAAAAACTGGTGTATAATCTAAAAATCAATAGGTAAATCAATAAATAACTTTGAATCGGACTTGCTATATATAGCCGTTTACCCCATCTATTTAGGCCAAATGGGTTTGACATTATCCTGATCGCGGTGTTGGTCTCGTGGTGTAGGGCGTCTATCTCTCTCCACTAGCCAGCGTGAGAACGGGGTTTCTAATCCCCCGATCAGCCACAAAAAAGTCTTTGCTGTTGGTTTTCCCCTAAAAGAAATTGCCTTGCCTCTGACCTTGTGTATGCCTGTATCTCTGTGATTAGGCATACTGAGACAGAGGATATGGAAATTTCCCGATAGGTTTCCCAACAGTCTTTGTTAGAATTGATAAAGACTGCCCTCATTTGCATAGAGTCACCTGCGGTTATCAGGCGAAAGCTACGGCCGTACCTCACGTCAGGTTGGTGTCCTCGGCCTTTGTGCTTTAGGCCCGTACCCTCATTTGCATAGAGTCACCTGCGGTTATCAGGCGAAAGCTACGGCCGTACCTCACGTCAGGTTGGTGTCCTCGGCCTTTGTGCTTTAGTCCCGTAAAACAGCGGAATGTTACGCATAGTCTGTTGATTCCGCTTGATGACAACATCTATGCTAACGAGTCCTTATCCCTAGCATAGCAGCTGACAAAGCAGGCACGAGACGCAGAGTTGACGTTCCGGCGTATCATAGTGAACTAGCTTTGATTTTGAAAAAAACGCAATGGCATAAGACCCCTTTCTGATTAGTGCATCGTTTGGAGAAGTGTCTCAGGTCAAGGGGTCAAGGGACCTTAAACGTTTCAAAAAAAGGCAAAGATAAGAGTATTTTGAACTAGGATGCGGCCCGTACGGGCGAAACTAAATGAGGTTTCGCCTACCTTGACACCAATCCACCCTTCGAAGGGCTTCAAGAGAAAGATGGCACGACTCCACTCGGTCATAGGTCACTGTACAATAGGGCCTGGGGCCCTTTTTATTAACTTCAAGAAAACTGTGGTTCTTACAAAGAGCACTAATCTAGGTGAATGTGTCGGGAAGCCAGATGTCACGACTCCAAATAGAGAGATAGAGGGGTACGTCCTTCGTCGTCGGCGGCTCAAAGCAGTCTACGCAAGTGTGCTTCTCTGTAACAGGAAAAGTAGCTGGGGGATGAGGCAAAAACTCGTGGCGCGAGGAAGAGTTTCCGTGGCGCGATGTAGCTTTTCCCCTTTTGGTGTGTCCGGTGAGCCGCAGATGGATGAGTCCTGGACACAGTAGAAAAGGAAAGGGGACGCTAAGGGGATAAGGGTACCTGTAACCATTCAATCTTAACTTCGCTTCTTGAACTTGCAAAAACTTAGGTTAATATGAGTAAGAAGTGGAGTAAAAAGTTAAGTGTTCTTGCCATGACTGTAAAACATTGTTGTAAAGTAGGGTGATGTAAAGGAAAAATATTTGGTGTGCAAATTTACATCAGACTTACACAGACGAACTTAAGTCTCAAGGTTAATAGTAGTTGTGAGCATGAGTATACTAAAAAAAGAGATTTATGCTTTTTGATAGTGTAATAAGGTTCTATATTGATAAAGCTTATGCGGTACATTGCCATTGTATACTTACTATAAAATATCTTGTACAAAGAGACAGCTAACCATAATTCCTTTCCTTTGTGGCTGAGCAAAAGCACGGGATTCCATGTAATAGGAGCTAAAAAAGGAGCTAAAATAAAGGGCCTAAAATAAAATGCCTTAAAATAGGAGCTAAAGAGTAAAGATGCTAACGCGAAAAAGAGCCTAAAATTAAAAAAACGAAAGTAAATAGAGCTAAAATATTCAAAATAATTAATTATTAATACTAAACCTTAATAAAATGATAATTAACCCTAAACCAATTAAAACCCTTAAACCTAATTAAGCTAAGCTAACCTAACATATATAAAAATATAAACCTAAACGAATTAAATGATCATCACAATATATATTACTAACTAATTAAAAAAACACAAAAACAACCCTTTCTAACTTAAAATTATAAATTAAATAAATAAATATCAAAATTAAAATAAGTATTTGTAATACGTTTGGAAAATTTTAATTTAATTGTAATTTGTATCATATTTAGTGTTAGGATATGTTAGTTAGGATTTTTATAAACAATTAATTATTTTAATTATTTTAGCTCCTTTATTTTAGGCCCTTCTTCGCTTTAGCTTCTCTTACTCTTTAGCTCCTTTTACTTGAGCTCTTTTATTTTAGGCCCTATATTTTAGCTCCATATTTCAGCTCCTATGGGCTTCAAAGCACGGCATTTCGTATAAGCTGCGCAAATGTGAAATGTCTGCTCAAATTAATATCAGAGTGAATTCAAACTCGTACAACCGCCATTTCCTCTTGACTGTAGTGAGTACAAATTAAATAGGAAAATTACTCAGTGAGCATGGATTTGCCGGCTGTATTGAATAGAACAGGGTCTCAAACAGGGTCTTAACTAAAACCAAAATCTCAAAAAAGTGCAATAAGTTGCCGAGAAAAAATTACAAATTTATTAACCTTGATTACTAAGTTATTATTTGTGTAATTCTTCGGTTTTTTTAATTTTTACATTTCAAATGATTCCTTTGAAAAAAGTGCTGCCTATTCGCCTAAGAATAGGTACACTTTCGGTCTTTTTTACATTTGCCGCCACAGTCGTCGGAGGCACTGCACTCTTAACCGCGGGCAAATTAGGAACCTGTACGACATTTGGTCCTGAGTTCTCCGAATCTGCGTTAGACGGTTCTACAGCTTGAGAACTTTTTGTTCCGCCTTGGTTTTCGTCTACAGCTGTTCCTTCTCTTTTTTGTAATTCACTTTCGGTGGTTTCCTGCCCATTTCCCGAAGTTTCGGGTTGGTATTCCGATAATTCCAACGTTGCAGCTGTGATTATCGGGTTATCCAAACTTTCAGTAGTAGCTGCATTGCTGTCCGGACTTTCTGGTGTAGATTCAGCACCTCCGCTTCTGATTTGTGGGTTCTCTAATATTCGAACACCTTCTCCCCTTTCGGCAGGTGATTGTGATTCTTTAGATGTTGGATTTAAACTCTGAAGTTTAGCATCTTCGACCGGTGATTGAGAAGTGGTAAGAATTGGTCTGGCATTCCTCGCCGGTAGAATTTCCTCAACTAAGTTCCTCGAACTGACAAGTGAGGTGAGCTTCTTTTGTTTATTTTCTATCAAACCATTTCGCAGTGTTATGTACCCAAGCTTCCATTGTTCCACTAGTTCTTTTTCATCCAACTTAGGCGGCATTTCCTCATTGTCAGGGCGGAAATGTGCAATTAAAATCATATTTATCAACACTAATCCCGGATAGGTAACTTTAGGTTTTTCTGAAAAAAAAGAGAGTTCTGAATGTTATTTACATAAGACTTAAATATAAGGTTTTCCTTTCACTCTTATTATTCTACTAACTAATCTAGCCCGTCCTAGAATAGTTCAATTTTATTTTAAATTTCTCCTCGTGTACCAAATGTGCTAGTACGCTTTCCTACTACACAGTCGCGCTGCTTCTCAGCTCTCCTCTATTGCTCTACTGCATTTTCCATATTCAATTTAAAGCTACAAACAAAAATTGACGCCCATCTCTAGAGCTATAAGGTGGTCAACGAGCCTACCATCAAAAAAGCATGTGCTGCGCGTTTTTTGGTTTATTAGATTAAAAGTATATTAGCATGCAAGTCTCTGCTATGGTAGGCTAAATATATACTGCATTAACGTTAAAAAACTGGTTAAAACGATTTATAGGTACGCAAGAAATTGCTACTATTTTTCATGTCCGTAATTCCTACCTTGTGTTGTCCCATTTTTGAAGGTAAACTTGGCATAAATATCTTTATCAAATGCCATCTTTTTTGCCTTAATTTGTAGGAGCAGCTCTCTCATTTTAGAGTCTACTGCTCCAATGGGGTTATCTGCCATTTTGCTCCAAAAGTGATATTCTAAAAACTCTTTCCCCCATGGTAGCGCAAGGTATCTCATGTAGAACATAGAAATTGCGCATGCTTCAATGTCGCCCTTCTTTGTTAGTACAGGTTTATGACCATTGGGATTTTTTCTCGCAGAATATTCAGTAATTTCATGAGCGTTTGTGCTCATGAAGAGCACAGTTGCAATGTGAGTACTTCTTTGAACATGATGTTCTTGAGATTGTGAATGCGTGAATCCTGACAATTTGACTTTAGTCGAATTTAATCCATGCTCATCTTTAGTTTCCTCTACATCAAATTTGATATTGTCTGGTTTAATGTCCCCGTGTAAGACGCCTTTAGAGTGAATATAATGTACGGCTCTCATCTGTAAATTATTGTGATTAACATTATTATTTGGTGTTTATTTTTCAAAATAATAGCAAAGGACTGATATATGGTTAGAGTGACGTATATTTTTAAGTTTTGAAAAGAATTATTCAGTAAAAAATTCTACTTATCGTTTTTAAAATATACGTAAACAATTGTGTACTGCAAATATTTCAATTGTTTGTTTTTACGTATTCTTGAAATGAAATACAATTTATTTGACAAGAAAAGTTAAAATTGTTATTGAATTGTTAATCATAATTTATAATATTATTTAATAAATATAATTTATGCTAATGACGCGATAATTATAATTGGCGCGTCAATTTCAAGTTCTCAAAGAATTGTTGATTAAGCGCACATTCAACAGTAACCCAAAAATTAAAAGTATCGATGTTTTAATTTAACGTAAATATTTGTATTGAAAGCGTAGATTTAATTGCAATGTGGAAGATTATAAATTGTATTTTATTGAAACTTGCCACTTCAAAGTTTATCCTAAGCCACTCAACTCCCGATACACCGTTTGGTGTACAGTATTTGGATAAGCTAGTTCCAAGAGGCTTCATTATCATGGCGGACCGTGAATGTAAGTCAAAACCTGTCTTTGCCACCAATGTTCCAATGAAGTATACTTCCTGTATTCCGGCTACAAAATGATAAATACAATTTTTAAGAAACACAGCACTAGGAAGATTACCGAGCTCTGATACTAATTGTTGATACGTAACAGAATTCATGATTAAAATTTGAAAAAAGTGCAAAAATTCATCCTCACATGTTAATTCTTGGCAATTGTTTGCCTAGTAGTAGAATATTAGGGTATTGGTTGGTGCTTTTCAACACTTTTTTCAATTTATTGAACCAAATTTTAGTCAAATTTATGTTATAGAAATCTACATTGAAACATAGATGGTGAAAATATAAAATATAACATGTTGGAAATGGCTAGGAAAAATAATTGAACAACATAAAACAAATCATCACTTTGCACATTTTGACGGAAATGGTGCTAAAGAAGTATGTTCTAAGGCAAGGGGATTCTAATGTAAGTCGTTGGGTTCTTCGTACCCTACTTTGTTTCCAATTTATATTTTTCGAAACATGACATTTTTGTTTTATACATTTAAACAAAAAAGATGATGCCTAAATGCATTGTGGATGGTATAAACGACACATTAGTATTTTATAGCGCACTACCCTACTCCGCCAAACTTTTCTTACCATTTGCCGCTTCACTGGTCTTCGTGCTTCCAAATTCAGCAATTGCGCCCAATTGACCGTAGATGCCCCATTCGTTGTCAAGGATTTTATCACTGTCTTTACTGTTGCTCTAATAATTAAAAACTTAATATTATCCGCGTAAAATTTTTTAAAATTTTAAACATTACAATTTTTATCCAAAGTATATGTTCCGTTGGTACTGCACCATTCACTTTGTATGTAGCTAAAATAAAATATTATTTTATTACAGTTGAGCAATATCTTTATTTTAGCACCAATTAAAAAAAACACTGGTACACTGGTTGCATTTAGTTTGAATTGCGAAAGTGAGACAATATAAAATAATTTTAATAATAAAACATTTTGTACATTAAATTATGTTATGATTATATTAACATAAATATGATTCAGGTAAAAGCGTACAAATAATGTAAACATTTCTATACCTCTATATGTCCTACTACAGGACCCTATTTCTACTAATTCTTCTCCCTCAAATTCCATATTAAGATGGCGAGTTCCGTTAAGTCCAGTGGGAGAGAGAACGAGCAGTCTGGATTTGACTTCCGTCAGCAGTGATAACGAGCACAGTATATTTACTGTCAGCGTTGCAAATAACATAGTTAATACTTTACAGTTTGAGTGTGAAAGTTAGAGATAACTTGTAAATGCTTTACTATGCTTTCAAATTTATATTCAAGTAGGTAAAACGATAGGAGTATCAAAGAGATGAAAAGTATTCTGTGCTTTTCTGCTAGTTTAAGCACTCGTTATATATAGGAAATTTAATGAATAATAATATATTGGTGGCGTAACCAAAATCTTATCAAGTCTCTAGTCTCCAGCAATTATTACTATCTTTGCAATGCAGAATTTCTTTTGTTTATTTGTACTTAACATCATCTTAGCTATTGCAAGTGATCTGGGATTCCCAAGATGTAGAATTAGTATGAATTGACTCGGAGATAAAACGATTTGGTCGTTGAAAATAAGTGCTTGCTTTGTGAAAACCTAATCAATCTTAGTTTTATACTAATTAAAATACAAATTAATTAATGTTATAAAAAACTAATAAAAAGTTTTGAGAATGGGCATAGTTGAACTTTAAGTTGAAATTAATCTCATTACAGTTACCCGCAACCTTGCAAAATTTAATTTTAATATTAAAGTATATTGTGAAAAGTTTTTGTTACAACAATCTTTAACTTGTCGCTTTCTAGATTTTGTAAACTTGTTGCGTTTCGGAGAGCTGGCATAATCAATAAAGGCTCGACCACAACTGCAAATTTTTCAGCGTTAATTTTAACATTAATGTTGCAGTATCAAAACCTTAAAAAACTTATTATACTAATTATTAATATACTAATATAGCCAACATTCTTTTTGCTTAAAGAAGTAATCATTCTAGTCACGTATTCTCTAGTTTAAAAAAATCTTCTCCAACTATGTTTTATAAGGTTTATGCAAGGGATATTTTGGATTTCCATAGATTTGCTAAAGCCTACGTGGCGAATGCTATTAATATTTTAGCGATGGCTTGTGCAATTTAAAAATTTTCAATACTTGTCAAGCTATTACGTTTTTTTAGATATTTTTCTAGAATAGAAAATAGTAAGTTTGGCAAAGTTAAGCAGTGCGATAGCTAAGGAAAGAAATTAGAAAATCTTACCAAACCACACACCCTAAACGTTCCCTTTTTTTAATCCTCATTTTCCTCATTATAAATCCTCGTTGAAATTAAACTCAATATAACATAAGAGAGTGGCAGGAATGTAACTGGGTAATTAGGTAACTGTAATTACTGCGTTTTAATTATAATAGTACACAATAGTAGGATCTTAACAGTGTACATGATGTTTAGTAATTATCAATAATCATAACTACTGATCAGTTTTATTTAATTTAAAGCTTTATGAGTGATTTAGAAGAAATATTTTTAATACATAATGATGCGAGAATTGGCTATGGTTTGCCAATTTGGCTATTTGTTACTTAAACCGCTTTTTTGAAACCTTCAAAGTAGATCAATAAATGGGGAAAATATTACTAATAAAACTATGCTTTAGTCATCCAATGGTAATCTTGAAGTCCCTCAGTTCTGTGTAGTATTTTATAAAGAAAGAAGGGGAATACTACAGCTTAATATAAACATTCTAGAAAAGAATACGTGACTAGAGATTTATATCTGAAAAAACCATGAAGAAAGCTTGTTGAACTATTTACTTTTGCTTAATTTACTTTACGCTGGAATACTAAAGCTTACTAACATTGCTTAGTAGTGAGTTTACAACAATTTTTTTTCAAATCTGCTGATGATAAAACATAATACAAAAGTATACCAATTTTTTTTTTAATTTTTACTTAATAGAAACAAAATTGAAATTGTATTTCTTTTTTCAAAATAGAGTAGGTAAAATTTTATTTTTAAAAACGAATTTACAACACATATCTTTATTATATAAATTGTATACAATTGAAGGAGCTTCGGGATTTCAAAGACAGAATTAAAGTATTTTAATTAATCTTACTATCCGTAGTTGTCGCTGCGCGAAAACCAAATACTGCCTAGACGGTTTCAATTTCCTTATGTATTTTGACAAACTATATAGTTAATCCTGAAATGTTTATAGGTGTAATGTTCTATGCCACATTTGCATGGGACGCCAAAATAACAACTTACAAATTACCCTTACAAAAGTTGTTTATTAGTAGCGGAAGCGAAGCTGAAAGCTACTTATGTTTTTGTTGTGTCTGTCCGTCCGTCCGTCCGTCCGAGTCACCCCTGTATCTCAGGAACCACTGAACATATCTCAAATCTGTTTGCAGTGATGTG
>VYYI01001043.1:0-22716 GCA_021029175.1 Bilobella aurantiaca
GGCTAGTAATTTAGAATAAATTTAGTTTTCCAAAAAAAAAAATTCAATTATTTTTGAAAAATGTCTGAAATTTCTCAGATAAGACGCGTCTTATACGCAAGGAAATACGGTAGTAAAATTTATCGTAAAAAGGACATCAAGGCGACATTCTATGGTACATCCACACCGTACCAGAAGATATGAAGCTCTTTTAAAGGCACGTATCACACTGGGCCACCCAAGTGTTGTTAAATAGATGCAGACTGAAAACGTTCGGTTTAATTGGTTAGCAATGGATTCAACCAATTGATAAATTGTTTACGTCATAGCGATAGGCCGTCCTTAATTTACTTTCCAATCCAATTTCCTTTTCATCTGTTCGAAAGTAATTTGACTTATGCTAAAAATACACCTCTTCCAATCAAACCAATTTAGATTTTAGCTGGTTCTGCATTATACAAATAGCCAGTAGCAGAAACGCTTTGTACAGGAAATGGCGAGTCTGGATAAAACTGCGAAAGCTACTTTATGTTTCTGTCCTGCTGTCCATCCTCCTATAGTTTCCAAACCTAACCAAACCAAGAGTTGAATTTCTTGATTTACTGTAATTAATTAATAATTTAAAGTTTTAATGTGCTGGCTTTGGCCAGAAGTGTCCACTTAAGGGAACAAAGCTTAAAAAAATACCTTCATCCATGAAGCGATAAAGGTCTCACAATCCTTCAAGGTCTTTAAGCATCCCAAAAATGGTAAATTAAGTGTATCGCGCTACTTTGTAGAATCCGTTCTACCATGCGACTTAATTTATGCAGCTTTCATTCTACTGTTGCGTTTTGTTCCACTTTCACCACAAATGCAACACACAAATTAACACTGGGGGCAATGGCTTCAGCCCTAAATATTATAAAACACTTTCTAAATAGTTAGCCAAATTATTCCTTCTCCCTAATTTGACAGTGCAAAATAAGTGCATTATAGAAACGGCGTTTGTTCACTTCTCAAGTCGACCTGTTAACACTACATAATAAAATTCTACAACACAAAACTAGAATCGTTTGTCTTCTTATGCAAAATGCATCGTTAACAACCGTTTGTAAAACATGTTTCAGGGAAATTTGCTTTAATAGTTGACGATACGGTACTTTACGAAGCTGTGGGGTTCAAATGTAAACATACTTTACAAGCGGTTCGTCTCGTCATTTTCTGGCAAGTAGATGTTTAACACTTACAAACTTCAAGGGTCTTTTGTTATTATAAAGGTAGAGTAAACAATGGATTTGTTATTATTAATAAAGACTGCTAAAATAATATTTGCTATATTTTGTTAGAGGAGAAACGCTTCTATTTTAAATATTACTAACTTTTATAGTAATTGTTGAAATGGTTTGCTATGAAAGTCCGTTAATGATCCCCATTTGCACATATGATGCATGTTAATTGTCATTAATATGTTTACTCCATTACACTCAAGAATGATTTATACTCTTATTTCAACTTTAATTGGTAGTCCATCAAGAATTCTAATTTTGGCACATCCGCGATTTTTTTCACATTTTTTAGCGCCTGCCGCTGCAACTTAATGCAAACTTTTGCCAAATTACGAAGATCCGCTATAATTGGGCTCAAAATATTCCAAGACGTGTTCAAGTCCCGGCAGTTAGACCTCATCAAAGCTGCAAAACACGTCCTCTTACTTTTAATAAATTAGAAAAATGGCCTTTAATTACCAAGCACTTAACTCCATTACTTTATTAATAACCTTTCATAATCATGAAATTAAGATTTAATTATCCTAGGAGGGAAGGCGGAGACAGAGCCCTTGAGGCCTTGTAATCCGGTACTATGACAAAATTGATCGATTCTACTCAAACCGGAAGTGAAAGTTCTAGGTCATTTATAAGCGAATTTCACTGTACATCTTTACTTTAACCACTTCAAACGTTTTCGTAATGTAATTATGTACCTGTTTCTAGTTTCAAAGAATAACAAACGCTACCTTTGACTATACGTTAATGATACGCTAATTATGCTGGAAAACCGATCTTTTCCACAAACAAATTTTGTACTAATACAACTCACTTCTCCTTTTTTTTCGAATCTGTAATTTTAGAAAGCGAATCTTGCTTTCTTGCTCCTTGTGAAGTGAATTCTAATGAACCAAATAGTTCTTACCGGAGAAGGCAGTAAACTCCCAAACCGCAATAATTTAGTATTGTTTACATTTTGAAACACGATCCAGAAGAACGTTACCTTTTGTTTTACAGCAGAGGGTAGAGTAAAGGTACTGTGACAGATTCGTAATTTCCTGGAAGATTTGCTGTGTCATTTTTGGAGTTCCAGCGGCTTTGAGGGATTGGTGCCTGGAGAAAGATTTTTGGTAGGAGCGGATCTTTCCATTATTGACTTTCACTCTGCGACATGTCGGAGAACTGTTGCCACTTTCTTCCGTCAAATTGCAAAGCGACTTGCTGCTAGGAAGAACTGAATTGAACTGAGACCTCTCCACTCGTCGCTTCCTGGAAGAGCCTCCTGTTCCAGGAGTTCGTGGGCTGGAAGGTTCGCAAAAAGCTGCTGGAAACCTGCTGCTCCTGGAACACCACCACTACAACAACGCTCGTGGTGACTGAGTTGATCACTTATATTTTTTTAACAGGCCTAATAAACCGCAAACAGGGAAAAAGGGAAACTTAGTCAAGTCCAGGGTTGCAGACAGAGGCCTTCAAATTGGTAGGCAAATCTAGAGTGACAGCTTTAAAGGGACCAGTAGAAATTTCCATGAAAAATAAATCCGAAGCCTAAAACCTCGAGGAATTTTTCGGAGAAAGCTCCCTTCAATGGAAGACTTGTTGCTGCGGCTATGGAGTCTAATGCGTAACGGAAATGATCTCGATCCGAATGATGTCATTTTATAATAGGGAAGTGGTTTCTTTTCGGATGTTAAGGGTCTAGCAAAGGATCCCAGACGAGGGAAATTGGGTCCTTGGGGGGCTTCTAGGGCCCTGTCACTACTTCCTGGAAGGGTTTGGCCCTTTAGTATTCTCCTCCAAAGATCCGTCGGAGTTCATCCGAGGACTTTTTTGAATTCAAATGCAAGAAGCAGCGTAGCCTATAGTGGGGTTCTAAGCGCTTTGGTTGTGCATTTGAGCTCTAAAAACAGGCAACAGGCTGAGAACTTTCTCCACTTTCTCCATAAATTTCTCGTATAGTGCCTTAGAATAGGAGACGAAAAAGAAAGCGGTAATCCTATTGGCCAATTAATAAAAGCTAACGACTCGATTCCGCAAGATGATCAAATGCTAACAAGCTGCTATTACAGCGATTCTAAAAAAGCAGACCTAAAAACGCTTACTAGAAGGTTTGAAGAAAAAGTACGTAATGGAGCAGACGATGAATTTGATGTATTTGCTGTTGACAAGTTATTACGCTGATCCCTTAGTCGTGGGTGCTTTCACTCCCTTCAACGAAACAGTTGCTCAACTTTTACGACTCCTGTGACTTTCTTTTCGCATCCGGGATCTCCAGCATCTTTTCCAGGAAAAAGTTTTATGGAGACTGGACTTGACGGAAAATGCATAAAGTCTGAGCCCTTAAGCCCACTTCTATGCAAGGCTCGAGATACTCGGTATTTGTCTACGGTAGTATTCAAAAGTACTTCTTTGTTTGAGGTAGGACGAATTTCGAAACCAAAAAAATCGGACTGGGGGTACTGTGAAATCCGATTTTTTCCCGATCTTAGCCGAGTACTATTGGTGAAAATACATTTTTAGCGTTTCTGCTATAAGAGCCCTTGACGCTTGAGTGAGTAGAAAGTATTTAACTTGGACTTGGGCTCAATTGAGTCATCAATAAAACTCGGCCATTCTCATTACTTTCTCCATTCGAGGTCAACTTTCACTTTCTCTTTGTTATTTTCTCTTTTGTAAAAACAGCAACCTTTTGTTTTTTTTCATGGTTTTGCCGCTGGAGGAGGCGTTTGTTAGAATACCTAAATTATCAATTAGCATTGGATTAGTTTGGTCAAAGTCAATTATATGATTTTCAAAAGCTCTGACTTTCTATTTCTGACAACTTGTTGATCCTTTAGTGTTTTTTTTAGAAAAAATTTTACTTAGAAATTTGAATAATTTTCTACTTAATTTTTTTCTGGAGTTCATTTTCCCCCAGGGGAAAATTTTTCATCATGGATACGTCAATTGTATGAGCCGATGTTGATGGAAAATGACGCATTGGAGGCGGGCGCCCTGTGGGAAATGCAATTGAAAAAAAAAGCGTTCTCGAGCCTTTGGTCTGCTTTCACTTGGGTAAAGTGAATTGTGCAAGGACTTTCTCCATCCGCTTCTCCCTTTGTTATTTCAAAGTCCAATTTCCCCTAAGAATAAAATAAATACATTTCCATTTCCTACTCACCTCCTCCCTTCCGCAGCGCTGTCTCCAGCGTCCGTAGAGAAACAACTTCAATTTTGGGACGCTGAATTCCTTCAGTAATAACCAATGTAGGTCATTTGTCTTGAGCGAAAGTCAGGCTGCAGGAAATAGAGGCAATTCAATTGACATCAACGACCTACGCCTTATGGTCCGCGGGTCGTGACAAATTGAGGATATCCTCAAATTATGGTGTCTGTATGCCTTTTATTCGGCAGATCTAACCTGATCCTCTCGAAGTTACGGCTCAAGTAAATAGGCAGAAGCATAAGGAATGCTCGAAATAAATTGTTTAGTGTATTTTTATTCACTTAAAATTTGAGGATTCTGTTGTAATGTAGTTGACTATGTTTTCCTTCCTGTACCCATTAAGCTTTGAAGTTTTCCAGGTAATTTTGTATTTCACTTTTACTTCCGCCGCGGAATAGCAGTCAACATCTTAAAGAGGCCACTCTTGTATTGAAAATAATAGAAAGCCGATTTCATGAAAATGCTCTGTCCATCCGTCTGTCGACATATTTTCTTGATTTGTAACACTTGTACATTAATTATTGCAATTTTTATGTGCTTTCTTAAACTAGCAAATTTTTCCAGCATCTACGGCGTTTCCTGCTTTCAAATTTTCAGAAAATCTTCATAATTCTTTTTAACACTTCGATCCTCTACTGATGACGTTTTCATAAAAAACTGTTCTAAACAATGAAAAACTACAATTACATAATCTGAATTATGATGACAGTTACTGACTCACAAAAAACAAAAAAGTTAAAAGTTAAAAAAAAACATCGTTTAAATACTTTTTTTTTTTTTTTATAATTTGGCCACCACTTGCGGCTTCTTTCCTGAAGGCAACTCCGGATGTAGGAAAAGAACGGAAACGGAACTGATGTCAAGATAAAATGAATAACTAATGAGGTAAAAAGGGAAGTTGAAAAGCACTAGAAATGCTGAAAAAATAGGAAAACGTTTTTCAATTGCTTTATATGCAAAATTCATACTTTCTCGTCTTCTCGCGAACACTAAATGAAAAATGCAGATTTTCTTCAGAGGGACTGTTCGTACAATGAAGGTAAAACTACCTTCATTGAAGAATCACAATCACAACGTTTTGCAGTGATTCTGGCCTTTCGCAATCCCTAACTTCACTGTCATTAACTTTAACTGTCAAATTAAGGCATCGGAGAGTGGTTTTTCTCACTCGAAAACTAGAGTCAAAATCTGTTACTCTCATGAATAACTAAATGGACTTCGGAGAAAGTGGTGAAAGTAAGACAACAGCTCCTTCTTTGACAAAAACAACTTTTATATAAGTAATTTGACTACATTTGGTTGTGGTTGTAGCCTAAGAGTAACAACTGTATAATTATCATTTGCTTACACTACAATCGGACCGTTTTACAGTTGTGACTTTTTTCTTTTCTTCCAGAAATTATTTTAATAAATTCAGTATACAAAAAAAGTTGGGTTCCGCATCAAAAAAAAAGTCACAACAGCAAAAGAAAGTCCGATTTTTGACTACGCTTTCTCTTCCAAGAAAGTCAACATGGCGTCCTTTGATTTCTGACTCTTAAGTAACAACACGAGGATTTGACCTCAAAACTACTACAACTGTAAACTTCTGCTCCTTGTAAAGCAACAATGCGTAAATTGCCTTTTAAATAATTACTAACGCTTTGTAACATTAACATTTTCAAAAGTCGTTTCTTTGGACAGATTTTGTGTTAAATTAGTAACCTGTACTACTATGTAATTTCTTTCACTAAAACGGCTTTGAAATAATTTTTCAAGGCATAATCCTCTCATAAAGTGATAATAAACGCTCAATTAGTGAAATCATTTAAATAGATCTTTTTGGCATGCTGGATAGACTGACTAAATACGTAATAATAAGCTCAAACATAGCTATTGAGTTTGACTAAAAAAAAACACGAGAGAAAGTTAAGGAGGAAGTGCCTCGTGGTGCAATCATAATTTTTAACAAACTACGGTAATTTTTTTTTCTTCTAGTAAATGAAAAGGAGTCTATCACAACCCTTCCTTTTCTAAAAAGTTACAATTTTTTTCAATTTTTTTCTTCGACTAATTTCTCAGGGTCATAATTTGATTTGAACTGAATCATCCAATGGAATTGAGCGCTTAATTGGATTATTTTCCTGTGTTTTTGTTTTCTTTAGAAATCTCTCTTCACAATTCTTATCTGGTAGAGATAGCGTAGCAGGGGTTGGTTGGATGGTATTGAATTATTCAGTCTCTGTCTTCTTCGGCCGCCATTTTAACTTAACACGTAATTTTAAAACGTCCCGCTTTCCATTTTATTTCAATTCTTGACTCTGAGGCTGCTGCTGCTGCTGATTCGGCGAAATTTCTCGGGCACGTAGTTCCAGTTCCGTCTTGAAGTTTTCGATGTCTTGTTGACTTGAAATAGACAAATATAAGAGAAAAGTGTTACAAAACTGTAGAAGCTTAAATTGCATTAGAACATAATTTTAAGTGGTTACTGGATACCAAAGCATTGTGCCGAACCAGTATTTTTTTTTTTTACATTTTACTTTGAAAGGAAATGTTCGTATTAAGTTAGACCGTGAAAACATTTACCTGATTTGCATGAATAGGATTCCATTGATGAGATTGAGCATGTCAAGGACGGAGCCCATTGACGGTGGTTGAATTTGAATGGGAGGTAAACCCTTGCCGTGGGCCATGTCATTGATCTATAGAAATTGAAGATCAAGATATATTTAGTAATTAATTAATTACAATTGTATTATGACAATTACTTTGCGTTGGAGGACTACGGCTTGCTGAGTGAGGTGCTGTAAGCAATCCGATGCTTCCTGAGTTTTCTCGTGTTTGTCCCCAAGCTGCTCTTTATAAATGGAATAGGTTTCTCGTTCATTCATCAGAGCAGACCGAAAATCTCCTGTAAAAGATCAAACGTTAAAAATTCAAATTCGCATCGTTATTGCGAGCCGATTACTAAAAGTTATTTTCGTACCAATGCAACTCTGTGTTCTGGCGACCAAGTGATGAGCTACAGCAGTTTTGAGTGACCTCGCTCCAAAATACTTCTTGTTCAAGTCTAGTGCCTTCTCTAAAAACTTAAGTGAGAGTTCGTATTCTCCGACAGCGTGCAGAATGAGGCCAATGTTGCTGTCCAAGAGGGCCACGTGCGGATGATTTTCACCACAGACTAGAATGCTCAGGTAGCGAGCCCTTCAGTACCCCCAAATAATTAAACGTTTAAAATTCGTTGTCACGCTTAATTCAAATAAAAAAAAGCGCTGCATGTACCTGTAGAGAAGTTTAAGTGCTGTGGTGACTTGGTTGTTTGCAAAGCAGTAGAGGGAGAGGTTCGTGTACTCGAGGATTGTCATGGGGTGGTCAACTCCCAAAAGACGCTCTGCCATGAAAAGCGCCTTTTGTTGATAGGCCATTGCATCCGCGTGCTCGCCCATTACGTAGTTGAGTCTAGCTAAGGAACGGAGGCAGACGGCTATGTCCGGATGCATAGCTCCGTAAACATTGTTAAGTAGATTTAGGGCTTCGCTCAGGAGCTCATATCCTTCCCGGAAGTATCCCGCTGACATCTTATTCTGTGCGGTCGCCAAGAACGTATAAGCATCCGATGCCTAAAGCAAAAATAAAACTTCAATGCCACCGCCGACGAAATATGGAGGTAATGATCGTTTTAAAATAAAAACAATAACTTTTTTCTTACACTTTTTCAAAGAATTTTGGCAAAAAATACTTACTTTTGGATCGATATGCTTCACAACGGGAAACACGTTGAGAATATCTTCCTGAGAGAAGGTGTTGGCAGCAGATTTTGCCGAGGCGGAACCACGGTGAAACTGATATTCCTTCAGAAGTATTTGAACTCCTGTTTTGAGGCAGAAGGATCGGAGGAGCGAAATGCGTTGGATGCCATATTCCTGAAGGACGAGGTCAAGTGACTCTTGGACATCTTCAGAGAAAGTGAAGCCGTAGTATGAAGAAGCGTCTTTCTTGATTTGATCCCATAAGCTAGCTGTCGTGAGCTGAGTCCATTCTGTGCCGTTTGAAGAACCGTTCGCATGGGAGTGCTTTCCCTTTTGACGGTTTTTGCTCCTTGGTCCTCTACTGGCTCTTGTCGATGGAAACAACTAAATGAGCAAAAAAGTTTTTACTAAATCAAGAAAAAAAAAACTGAATAATTTGGTATCGCTGGAGAAATTTTACCTCATCATTGAAATTCGGAGCAATGACAGTGGAACCCACCATGAACATACAGTTGAGAAAGTGGCTAATCGCCACGCTTTGGTTCAATACATCAACATTCTAAAATCAAGAGATCAGTTTAAATCGTGAAGTATTCAGCAGAGCTAATTGACAGACTTCGGTAGCAGCGACTCAAGGCTTACCTGAAGGTAAGGATTGAAGATGTGCTTGGCACATCGCGAAACAAGTTCCATCATTGCAATGGTTGTCATAAAATGAGGTAAGTTTTGTGCTAGCGTAGAGTGGCCGTTGGTAAGCGAACCATTCTGCTGTGTTGGTAACACTACAATTTTGCTCTCCTCCAACTGATCCTCTTTTTCGAGCAGCAGTTGCACGATTCGGCCCAAGTATCTAATGTTAATACCACGCATGTGCATTGCCACTGACAGTGAAGCTCCATCCATAAGAATGGTATTTGGACCAAAGAATGTTGAACCGTTGTCCATGGTGCATGAGCTAATCCACGAGCAGAAAAAATATTAGATTAGTCGCAAGATTTAATTTTAAATAGTAATAGTAACTAAAAATTTAGTTATGGTTTAAGTACTTGTTAGCAGCAATGTCACGGACAAAATTTGGGATTTGTAACAAGAGAAGGTAGTCACATGCTTCCCGATTCAATCGAATTTGTGCTTCGACCGTTGGATATTTCTTCGGTCTCAACGATTCCTTAGGTTTTTCGTCAGTACTTTCATTGGATCCACCTTCAACATCCTGCTCAGATTCCACAACTTCATCCGGCTCGGCGTGTTTAACATTTGGCGAAAATACGTCGGGGTTGAAACGAAGGTCAAATTCGGTTGGGGACAATGAACACACAGAAGTGGCAGCATTTCGAATTGCAATTAATGTATTCGACTCTGCAAAATTAAGGAAAAATGTTTTGAAGTATAGTTTAAACAATCTTCAAGTGTATAACTTACCTTCAGCTTTCTCAGGAGATTTGGTAATGTTCTCGACAAATTCAACAGCATTATTTGTATCCTCGTCTTGAGTTACTTTTGTCGTCGTTTCGGTCTTATTTCCCTCTTGAGACTCTTTACTTTCCTCCGAGGCATTTTGCAAAGCCTTGGATGCCTCCTCCTCTTGTTGCTTTCGTTCTTCGGCCATTGCCATTTGTGCCTTGAATCCGAACTTTTGAAGGTGGTACGCTGCCACCTTGATGAAGGTCATGTACCTCGACTCCACGAAGGAGTCAACAAGTTCTTGACGAAGACAGCAGAGTTTGTGAGGATGCTCCAGGGGATATCCTAATTCTCTCACCTCTTCACAAAGCTCGATGTTTGCATCTAACACAAATAACGTTAATAACTTCAATTAAACAATTCAAGTTAATTGAGCTTCCTCTTGAAACACTAATTTTGTAATTTTGCAGTGTGCTTTTACCTTTGAGGAAGTTAACATCAGGAGGAAAAGTTCGGAGGAGATCCAAAATGTAGTGTCGCCCATCGTTTCCAATGATTCCCTTGCACTCGACTGAAGAACAGAGCTCCACCATTTCGTTCTTTTCGTTAAAAACGTAATGCGGGAAGACTTTAAGGCGAGGAGCAGCCTTCTTGAGAAGTTCCAAATACTTTGGATTGGTTACCACAGCCTTTCCAAAGTCAATCGAACCGTAGACTACTGATTGATCTTGTTCCCTTTCCAAAATGCCAGGGATAATTGACTGCGCCGTCACGCGATAACCTCTGTAGTCAATGACAACTGTCCCAAGGGTATAGAGCCCTTCCAAGTCAATGGCACTGTAGGCAGCCACTCCTTGAAGATCATTTCTAGGAGCAACATGCGCCGCAGCATCTCCACCCAACTCCTTGTAGTGATCACGGACGTCAAAACCGAGTGAAAAGAAGATGTTCGACCAAATGAACATTTGCATTTTGTGGCTTTCGCCAGGGTTGATTGCCATAATATTTCCGTCAATGACGGCAACAGCACCGCGTGTCGCAGCAGAAACAAAGTCTGAATGCACCTGAATAGATTTAATATAAATAAGTGAACACTTTTATTTCTTGTGTTTTTGTTTTGAGAACCAAATTTTGCACATACCTTAAAAATAGCCCTTTCGCGAAGCAGGCGCTCAGGTAACGTAGATCGTGGGAGTTCCCTGGTAGACTGAAGCTCTTCATTCCAGTCCCTCGTTTGTCCAGGAATATGTTCCTCGTAGCCAAGCTTTGATGAGAAAGCCTCTTCGGCCCGGATGGCGTCCATGTGATGAGCAATTACTGGAGAGACCCAAGAGTAGACTTGGTAGGGCGTGGCCACTCTCTCGAAGGGATGCCTACTCATTCGACGTTTTTGAAGTTGTGAAAAGGATTTACGAAATGCAGGGCTGATTTGACTAAGAAGTTCGATGAGAGAATGGCTCAAATAATTATTGGTATGAGCTGGCAGTGGATCAAAGACTTCCATTGTTGAGCGATTTAGATAAAAACCTCGCGGAGAGGCTGTGACGTGGCAAGTTTTGTCTTCTAGAGTTACTACAAGTAAATACATTAAATCTCCATGAAGTTTACGGTAGCCGGGCGGTGGATTCCATCCTGAAGCGGCCAGTACCTTTCAATTACAATTAACCACGTAAGAACATGTAAGATAAATTGCTAGCGACTAATTGATAAAACTAAACATTATTACCAAATAAGATCAATATTGCATTCGAAGTTCAAATCATTTTATACCAACCTTAAGGCAAGATATTGGTTTCTGCTCCTTGTTATGCGGATGAATTTGGGAGAGAAGAAGGGAATTTGAGGTTCCAGGCATAATGCATTCCGGTGGCGTACAATCTACGACACGTTTCTTTCCCGACAAATCTCCACCGCTCACCGTGTTGAGGAAGGACAAGGAAGCACAGTCAGTTCCACCGTAGGCATCAGCCCAGTCGGAAGGCTTGAGCAGATCTCGTACATGTTTAACATGGATTCTAGCTTCGCGACACGTATATGGTTCCTCTACGACCTAAGAAAAAATGATAAATTTGGGATTATGAAGATCTAATATTAAATCAAATGGACCATCCATTTTCTCCGAAAATCTAGCCATGCCTTGCTTGCGACGAAGAATTCCCAATTTTATTAAATAATCAATGAGAATGAGACGCTGCGAAAGCACAAGAAAATAAAGGAAAACGCCCTTACCTTGATAACCGAACCGTCCTTCAGTCCTGAAACGCTCTTTAGCTCAGCAAAGTTGTCCAGCACAACTCCATCGAGCTGAAGAGAAAAGCAGGTCCGATGACACGTATCTTCCCTCTCCATTAGTAACTGATGAAGTTCTTGAACGATTTCACTACTAGAAACCTACAGTAAACAAGTCGAGAATGACACTATTGACCGTCCAGCATCATCTAATGATTGGATTGGATTCCTATCTAGTACTCTCCGCCGTAGGCTATTGAATGATTGAACGAACCTGGATTTCGAACGGTTCAGCACCCGGCGTTACAATTTTGATCGTAAGTCCCGTATCATGGACATAATAGGAATCTTCCGAAGCTTCGTTCTTCCCTTCAGTCTCCTCAGTTGCTGCTCCTTCCTTCTCCGCTTCCTTTCCGTCGTCTGCCTTCGCTTCCTTCTTTCCTTCAGACTTCTCCGTTTCGGATTCGGAAGTGCTTGACTCGTGAACTCCGTTCGTCCAAGTATCTCCATTACAAAGCTTAGTCTCGGGTTCTTTAGCCTTGTCACGATGAGAGTCCTTGGCCAGTGGGTCCTGGTTCAGCTCATTTCTGTACTGAAGGATACACTCACTGCCTCGATTATCATGGCAGTCAATGCCGGTAGTCTCCATGGCTGCTTACGTTCCGTCAAAAAGCAGCAGTTCTCTTCCCACGAAACTTGACTGAAACAACAAAAATTAACTTATCAGCGTCGAATCTTTGAGGATATAAGTATTGAGTATAAGTATCTCATTAATTTAAGATACGTCAATACGAACTCTGTATCCCGTTTTTATCAAAAACCCTACAATAACCTTCAACAAAATTAAATTACCAAGTAATGGAAACCCTAAAGTTAACTTTCAAATCAAGCGATGGATGATACATGGGTCTGTGCGTATGAGCACTTATCGGAGAATCGGAACAATTAAGGGGAAATTAAGCAAATCGAAATTAAATATACCGGAACTAAAATCATAATTATATGATTTTAGTTAAATTAAAAATCACTTTAAATTGACGAAAAGACAAAACGAAGAAGCTGTCCGTCGAAGCCGGTTAATCATTTTGAATCTCTCAGCGAAGAACCAGCATTCAGCCATTAAGTTAAATTAGCTTACTCAATTACCTGTAAGTTAATTATACAACTTTTTTAACAATAGCAAGGCGAAAGATATAATAGGAAACAATATAAACCATTTTCTGTTTAACAATAACAATCCTGTTTAAAAGGGATTGCTTCCAGTAAATTATAAAATACGCCGATAAAACAGTGTAATTAGTAAACTAATTCGTTAGGGAAGCTCAACCTACCTAATTACTTTCGCCTAAACCAATTCCACTTGCATATAATAAACGCCAAATAAATAATGTACTGTTTGCTAAACACTGTGGTCGTGGTCACTCAACTAAAAGAAAAGCACGTGCTCTTCATCCACGTTTTCCCTCATCACAGGATCACTTTCATCCATCATCACACCTTCATTACTGTAATTAATTGAACTGTCCACTTAGCCTGCTCTAATTAAACCTAATTTAAAATATATGCCTCACCTGAGTAAATGTAAAGCGGTGAAGCGATTGTAGAGGTCGTCGTCCAGTGATTGACGTGTAGGAACTGCGCTACTACAAACTCGTGCAGAACTAAAGCGCAGCGCTGGAAGACTGAGCACGACACAAACAATCGAGGGATGACAATAGGCAATTATTGCTCAATTAAGGTAGTTTCCAGACGTGTTTGCGGCGAGGTGACCGAGGAAGAGAGGTATCCAAAGGAACTGGGCCAGGCACCGTTAAGAAAGAGTCACGAGGCCTCCGCCGTCGGTCGATCCATTTCGAACAGAGGGAAGTGCATGGCAAATGGAGCTCCACTTGGCCAAGGAACCTATCCCAGCCTCATGCAGAAGGGTGACATAGCCATCGCTACATACGGTATGTAAGTAACATACCCAACAACACTCTTCCAGAACTTTGGGATATGACCAACTTCTACCGTAAGGATCTGCCAATGCCTCTTTCTATCCGTAGCCACTTGGCCCCTCCTCTGCGACGCCAAGACCTTTGGACTCGGACCACATGCAAGGAAGATACTATTGATAGCATCGCTGCTACGACTACCAGAGGCCCATTCACCCTCTCCAGCATCTTCTACCTCGCACTTAATCCAAATCCAGATTCTCAATAATTCGAGGGCATTAATTCTAATTAGCCTCTGACCTTCAAGCGCTTACGGAATTCCTACGCAAGCCTCCGTTCGCTAGGACACGCCCATTTCGACAGCGCCTGGATTTGCACCTCTGGGGAATTAGAAGGATGTAAACCCCGTTGCTTAAGTTTGGAACGCTTGGCAGACCAATTAACTTTAATAATTATTATACTATTGCTTAAGCGCTTGATTTATGCGGATTGGCAATTTTAAGTGAGCGTTTCATTCACTACTGCTCCGCACGCAAGTTTCGGAAACCACGCATAATTATGAGGACGCATAGTGCGTTTTTGCAAGCGTGAAACGCGACGCTTAACAAGAAGTCCGAACCGGAAATGCATGAAGGAAATTCTCATGCTAGTCAAGGTGTGGCGGAATGTTCTTGTTTTGATTATGGCATTTTCATGTCTGTATTTCACCTCAAAATCCCATGATTTTTAGAAATTAGCGATGATGTAGTAAGTAAGGGATCATTATTGCGTAAGCGGATCATTAAGACTCCGGACAAAGGGGGTTGAAGTAAACGAAATAGCAAAAAATTGTAACCCTCTTTATCCTGAAACTCTTAATAACCTCTTCGTCACTTAAAATGCTTATCTCAAGCTTCCGTACACTTTAGAATTTATAAAATGTTAGCTAATACGAACTCTCAAAGAGATAAGGATAAGGATATCCAAATAGGGAGGCCTAAACACTCCCCTTAATTTTATAAATCGTAATCACAAGGGTCGTAGGTCATGAATAAGAATAAAAAAAAGGTTGAAAAAAAAACCAAGGTCAGTTGACAACCTTTTTTAAATACCTCTATTTTGGAAATAATTGGGAAATTTTCCATGCGTAATCCGAAATGTAAAGTAAATAAAATAAACATGAAGCGGAGCATCTTAAACCTAAGGAAAATGGAAAGAATAATCTGTTTAAGTCTCTTTCGAGCTTTCTATTGAGAAATATCAATAATTTTTATTTTGTAATAAACTATTCACCGGAAGATCCTCTGACACAACTATGTTTTGCAAAAATATTTCGTAAATACTGAAGTACTTGGTGAACGGCATCTATACCCAGAGTACCGTCAATAAACTTAACGTGAATTACTTTAGGGGTTCCTGAATTGTTCCCCACAAAAGTTACTTCACAGTGTAAAACAAATGGTTTGCCTTCATAGTCTTGTAAAGTAGCAGATAAAAACTCGGAACTACTTACAACTTCCAACTCGTCTAATTTCATACGTTTTGAGTCACATTCGTCTGAATCTTGACTCTTTTCTGCCCTTCTCTTGCGTCGTTGATTTGACCAGGTATTGGTTTCAGCGATTACTTCGATTTTGGTAGACGTATTCACTAAAAATTTAAATTGCAATCCTGAGAGGAGACGCTTGATTGTCAGCACAAAATCTGCGGCTGTACAACTACAGGGTATCTTCCAATCAACAGGAGCGTAACTCTTTGTCACCGGGCTGGAAGTAGAAGATAGAAAAGAAGCGTATTTAGGGTCAAAAGTCCAGGCAAGACCCCATCGCATCGTTTTTCCTTGAACAAAAGACGTGGTAGTGTAAGCCAACGCTTTATTCGCTTTGAGGAAATTCTCTAGGAACTTCAAGTCTGATTTTATCCCAATCATTGATGTGAAAATGCTACAAATAGAAAAAATTATTAGTTTTATGAATTTGAGTAGGCAAGGTTTCCTCGTTTAACTGTCTACAGTTAGCTATATTGATTTGGTAGAAACTAACATTAAATACACTAACATGTCAAGTCAAGCCACATATAATTGTCAATAAATTTACTACCAGCTTACCCAACAGTGGATGAGAACCGTTTGGACTCTAGAATCATTTTGCTCAGAAATTCTGCTTCCCCTCCACTCGCAACAAGCTCGGTAGAAGTGCCAGTTTTTGCCGCAGACGGTGGAGGTCGATTTAAGTTACGAGACTTTCCCAGTGACTCCGCTTCCTGCTCGGATGAAAAGAATGGTGGGTTGCACATCGAAAAATGAAATGTTCCTTCCAATTCAGAAAAGAAGTCGCGGGAAATGCCGCGCGACAATTGAGCTGACAAAAATAAACAAATAATTGCTAGACGGCAAATCGGAAATACACATACATTCCTTCACAAATTAAATTTACCTTCAACAAGTTCAGCTAATCCATTCCTCTCAATATTTTTTCGCGCAAAGTCAACCGAATCCTGTTGAATATCAGTTCCTACCATTTTCCAATTATTTTTCCGAGCACATAGCAAAGCGTATACTGCTGTGCCTCCAGTACCTAAAAGAACGTCGCTATTGAACTATCAATTTTAATTTACGGTTTGTAAGTTATCACCGATGTCAAGTCCACGCAATTGTTCACCAGCAGAACCCTTAAAAATATCTTCCAGCCATAAAATGTAATTCAAGCGTTGTGGAATGACAGGTACCAAGGAATCCAGTGGAATTATGACATCGAGACGAAAGTCTTCCAAAAGCAGGGCTCGAGACAAAGCGCGCAGGGCATCTTTATTCTTGAAATCAATGTGTCCCTTTCCCTTTATCTAATAAAAGTCACAATGCCTTCCAGTAAGACTAATTCAAGTTTAAACATTATTTAGTTAATTTACTAGATCTGATCCTTACAATTGTTACATACGGGCCAAGAAAGGCATGTGTTTTACTCAAGGCAGCAAAATCCGGCTTCTTGTCAAAGTAAGGATTTCTTGGATGCATCTGAATTCCGATATCCTTGTCAAGTTACAAAACTGTCTTAATTACCAGTACAATTAAGACTACTCGAACACGTTAATTAAATTGACTTTAAATTATTCTACTAAATGTAAATGCAAAATTATCGTAACCTCATTCTGTATTCTGCATCACACTTCTCCATGTGATTGTTTGTTTTGCTTTTGACATTCGGGCTCTTTTTTCCCGCTCTCCCTTTACTAAAGCCTCATTCATAACTCAACTCGACACTTCAACAGAACAACTGTATGAATTAGCAATAGCAATGGAACCATTTATTAAAAATAAATCGATAATTACAATGATTGTTGTTTGTAATTATTTATCAAAATTCAAATTTAAAGCTTGTGGCTGTGGACTTGCTCGACGACCCACTTAACGCTCTCAGGTGGGGCATCCGGGTAGATTCCATGACCAAGATTACAGATATAATTTCCACTTCCAAATCTCTCAATCATTTGATCTACCAGTTTCCTCAATTCATCCTTTAGAACAAAATTCAGACCATTATTAAATGCACTATCCAACTTGTAGAGGTAAAAGTTTCTTACCTCTCCAGCATAAAGTGCACAAGGGTCTAAATTTCCTTGAAGCACAACATCCGGACCAACTTGTTCTCGTGCAACTTTTGGGTCAATTGTCCAATCGATGGCGACCACATCGTATCCAATATTTGCTATTTCCTTTAGAGCGTAGTGAGCACCTTTAGCAAATATGATCTATATATGAAAATTCAAAAATAAACATCAATTTTGAGTCGCGTTGTTTCAAAGGGGTTTATTTTTACCATTGGAACTGATTCGATACCACGCGCTTTCAACTCTGCATTGACTCCGTGACGTATTGCGGACAATGTGGGAAGCGCAAACTTTGTGAAGAGATGTGGTGACAGGATTTCGGCATGGGACTCAAAGATTTGAAGTAGCTGAAATAAAAACGCTAAAAGTCAACAATCCTAATAATATAGTAGGTATGAGTGACTCGTTGTTAAATGTTGTGAAATTAAATACCTGAGCTCCACTGACTACTTGTTCTACCAAATAATCCACAACAACTCTTGTTAGTCCTGACAAAAATTTATGTGATTCTTCAGGATATCGATACAGCCATGCCTTGGCTTTACTCAATGTTCTGCTCCCACCACCCTCGATCATGTAGCTCATTAAAGTCCACTAAATACATAAATGATTAACAAATGATCTAACAATTTAACAAAACAAATATCATAGTCATTCAGTATCGTACAGGTGCACCCGAAAACCCAATTAACGCAACTTCTTTTTCCGCCTGCAACAAAAGCTGTCTCGTTTGGGTGATAGCAGCCAGAGTTCCTTTCATTGCCTCTTTTACGTCGGTATGAAAATTAAGTTTGCTTAAATCGGACGGATTAATTATAGGGTTCGGCAGAACAGGACCCTGTAATCATAATTGCCCGTGTAATTATAATCAAAAACCAAAATCGTATGTCCTACTTCTACTTACTATTCCTGCTTCCATTTTAACTTCCATGCCCACGGCTTGTGGGACTACAAGAATGTCAGAGAATATAATAGCAGCATCCAAATCAAATCGTCGAATGGGCATCATCGTCACTTCTGCAGCAAGTTCGGGTGTGTTAACCACCGTGAAGAAGTCGTACTTTTTCCGCAACTCCAGAAATTCTAGACAAATTATTATAATAGGCGGAGTAACACTTTCTCATGCATTATATTAAATCAGAATTACAATCAGCATGAAACGGACTTTCTTACCTGGCAAATATCTTCCTGCTTGTCGCATTATCCAGACAGGAATTCGATTGGGTTTCTTATATTTAGCCACTTGAAGGATGGCACATTGGTGCTTTAGGTGAATTAAAAAGAAAATTAACGCTTTACATAGGATAATTTAATTACTCTATTACTTTTAATGGGATTAAATCTAACCGTTTTATCTGACATCTCGATTTGGAATGACAAATTGTATGTAACACGATAACGCAAACACTTAACACTTCTGAAATTAAATTATTAAATTGACAACATTTGATTATCTTACCACGATACCGAAACTACTAGTTGAATTATATCGTACCTTGTACTATGGCCGCTCTTCCTCACCTATTTCTACTGTAAATAAATTTAATGTAATGGTATGGTTAATTAAATTCAATTAGTAATTAACACTAATGATTTAATTAAAAAAAAGGTCGCTCAAGAACCGGTTCTCAGCTGCAAATCAATCAGCTGTTTCCTATCTTTGAAATATTCGCGCGTAATCTGTTGTAAAATATTTATTTTGAGACGCGACGATTCTAAATTTCTAAACTTTCTGCAGCGCGTTGTTTGAATTGACGGAATATTGAAAGTGGCCACCACGAGGGCACTTTAAAGTTTTTATTTGTCTGCCTTGATTTGCGTCTGGAAATTATCATCGCTTTCAGGTGAACGATTGATTAATCGTTGCAGTAATTGTCATCGGATTGGTAAGTAGAGTAGTATATATAAATTCTAAGATTTTACACCATTTGCCAGTTTGTGTTGAATCGGCATACCCCAACATTAGCAGAAATCTTTGCTAATTTGTAACGCGTTAATTTGATAACAAAATCAGATTGCGAAGATAGAAGACGATGGAGACGTCCGGAGATACCGAAATGCAAGTGCCGCAAAACAAGCGACGTGGGAAGAAACGTCAAGCTTCGCAAAGTGTTCGAGAAGAAATGGACACTGACGTTCCTACCAGAAAGCAGGCGCGCATAGAGGTCCGTAAGATTGCGGTACCAAATCATCGCTACTCTCCCCTAAAAGAAAACTGGCTGAAGATTTATACCCCAATTGTGGAAAATTTGGAGCTGGAAATCAGATTTAACTTGAAGACGCGAAACGTCGAAATTCGAGGAACCGAAAAGACCAAAGATCCAGGATATCTTCAAAAGGCAGAGGACTTTGTTCGGGCCTTCATCGCTGGATTTGAAGTAGATGATGCCTTGGCCCTTATTCGTCTAGAAGATCTTTTCTTGGACTCATTTGAAGTTCAGGACGTCAAACCGTTGAAGGGAGATCATTTGTCAAGAGCCATTGGTCGTTTGGCAGGAAAAGGAGGCAAAACGAAGTACACAATTGAGAACTCGACAAAGACGCGGATAGTTCTCGCAGATTCGAAGATTCATATATTGGGAGCCTATCAAAATATACAGCTAGCTAAGCGAGCAATCTGTAATTTGATTTTAGGTGCTCCGCCATCCAAAGTATACGGAACTCTGCGTTCTATGAGTGCACGAATTTCTGATCGCTTTTAATCGTCGATGACAGTTAGATTTAATTTCGTATAATAAACAGTTTACGCTCACAAATAGTCTGCTATTTTTACATTTATTAACTCCGTATAAAGTACTTACAAATGTTTTCTCTAATCCGCAATTCGAGTTTTGAATTTCATTTTGATTTAAAATTTTCAGAGGTAAGAAAGCAAAGGTCAACAAATTCAATAATTGAAATGAATGGAAATACTTAGATAAAATCCCATTCAAAATTCGAATTCTATTTGTACAAATAAATATGCGTGTAAAATTCCTGGGATTTTTTCGCGCATATTTTAAATGCTTGGGTTCTTTCACTTTGTCATTTTCAAAGTTGGCCTTTCTCCATTCAGTCGAATTTCGCATCTCACAGCAGCACAGCTGGATACTTTTTTATTTACGTTAATTAGTTAATTAGTCAATAATGGACAGAACAATTAAGTTGAAGACCCTTAACCCCTGCATTACCTGTAAAATTTGCACGGGCTACTTGATTGATGCTACAACTGTGACAGAATGCCTTCATACATGTAAGTTCCCCGATCGTTGGGTAAATGTAATGTAATTGTTCATTTGTTTATGAAATTCTAAAGTAAGGAACTTCGAACTTGAATTGAAAGTTTGTTGTAAAACTAGTTTGTAAAAGCTGCCTCGTGAAGCACTTGGAGGAAAACAATACATGTCCAGAATGTGAGCTCGTGATTCATCAGTCCCATCCTCTTCAGTATATTAGCTTTGATCGAACCATGCAGGATATTGTGTACAAGCTCGTTCCGAATTTACAAGAGAGTAAGAATACTATAGTTGAATGATAGATATTCGAAGATTACTTGTTTTTAAGGCGGAAGTATAATACAAAACTTTGCTTTTTAGATGAACTTCGCCGAGAGCGTGATTTCTATCGACTACGTGGACTTGCATGCCCAAAGGATATACCTATCAATTTATCTGATGCTGAGACCGCAGCTGTAAGCGGTGGAAAAGACCCAATAGATACGGATCAACATAGACTAGATGAACAGGTAAATTGCATGTCATTTACAGGGAGAACAAGTTGTAAAGGTCAAAACGAAGAACTTCTCCTTTTATCAAGTTAATCGTCCTGTGGTTTAAGTTCTGATATATTTTTGTGTTCAATTTGTTCAGGTTAATGTATGTTTGGAGTGCAAGGTCGGATCGATGAAGATGCTGAAGCGGCGTTTTATAAGATGTTCGGCTTTGGCTACAGTCACACACCTCAAAAAGTACATTGCCAAAAAGGCACTCAATGCTACTGACCGATTTAAAGACGTGAGTTTTAAATAGAGATTTGGTCAGATGACAATTCTGAATTTCATGACTACATGTCTATGTCATGTCTCTCTGTATGTAATGTATCTCTATGTATCTTTCATAGGTTGACCTTCTTTGCAACGATGAACTATTGGGGAAGGACCACACCTTGAAGTTTGTCTATGTGACAAGATGGCGCTTTCGTGAACCACCGCTCCGGTTACAGTATCAACCTAGGATAGACGTATAATCTAACTTGTAAATTGTAATAACTCCTTCATCTCAAGTCCAAGCTACTACTGCGCAAACACAGGTTATTATTTATGTTCCATCTATCCGCTTTCCGTATTTATTGGAAGTCTACGCCTAAAATATGTTATATTACAAATACAAGTACTCTTCACAAATTCCTTTTTATGCAATCGCCCTATTTTATTCCAGTATTCTAACGTGCATGTAAATGAATAAATTTTATTAATAATCCAGCAAGTACTAAAAAAAAATGTTCTGCTGAACCCGAACTGAATGTCCGAAACCATGACTGATGAAATAATTCTGGTCATAAATGACTCGAATCCTACATACCAACTTATAGACTAACTGTGATGTAATGACGCATAAGTTTCTCGTGGTTCTCGTCAAGTGGAGTCAAATTACAAGGTGGGATAACGCGAAATAGCTTCTTCCCTCCCAACGCAATCACGATCTAGGTAAAAATTAAAAAGGAAATTAGACTTCTTGTCCAGTTTAGCTGTTCAAACATAATTTAAAGTTGTTGAAAATTCTGAGTCTCTGGGTACTTACCATACATTCCCTATCGTCAAGTATGACTAATTGAAAATCGACGATAGCACTTGATTTGCATTTTTTCATAGGCGTAAGGTCACTTGCAATCAAGTCCCAAATCACAACTTGGTCCTTGAAAGCGACGTAAAACACTGATAGACGCTGTTTACTCCAAAGAACTTTCCCCGGTACCTCGGCACAGGCTATTGAAATTATGGCCTTTTCTTTCGACATTTCAAAGAGTCGAATGCAGTAGTCGCCGCATGCAGCCTAGAAATTACACTTAAAATTCAGTTCTTCCAACAGAGTAAGACTAAGAATGGTTTAATTCCTCTAACAATTATCAGGTTAATTTTAACGTTGACATCAATATGATGGATTCGAATAAGGGAGTCCCTCGTATTGGCAAAGAACTTTTCACAGTGTGTGTCAAAAGTGGATGCGACGATGCGTCCCTTGCCAACAAATCCGTTGTTGGTGCCCATCACAAAGTATTTGTGGTGACCCTCCCAGACGTTCATGCACGTTGAGGTCAAGGAGTTCATTTTGAAAAGCTCTGTAAGGTTGAGGACTTGGCGTACACGGACACGGAGTGTTGACCATGCGACGCTGTTCACAGAAAAATCGACTCTGTCCACGACTGGA
>VYYI01001044.1:0-22693 GCA_021029175.1 Bilobella aurantiaca
TTGAGTTCCATGCGCATGATTCGATTAAAGGTAACGCCAAGGAGCTCATCTTTTTTCTGGCCGCTGAATTTTACGACAAAAAGCGTAAGGCCAAAGTCCGGAAGGGACTGCCAGGCCTTGATGTAATTCATTTTGGCTTCAATTAAGTTACAATCTTTCACATTGGCATGTGCTTCGAGTATCCTTTGTGTCAACTGTAATATGCAAGGTTTCAGAAAAATTTCATATTTCAGGTTTTTTTTTTGAAAATATTTAGAAAAAAAAATACGTAACGCTCTACCTTGCTTTTGATCTTCTTTGAATGTCGCGGAGAGACGTAGTCCTGTGGCGTAATTTCAAATGCTGATGGATTGATGGCCGGCGCAGGCGCCCTCTGCTGCATTTGCAGAAACGACCGAATCTGACTTACTTCAGCCTCGTATGAACTGTCGGCCAACGTTTTGCCCTTTGACCCTAGTTTACAGGCTGCCATCCATTTTGCATATTGTTCTTCCTATTGTGCACAAACTTGTTAAATTGAATGCTAAATGATATAGAAATTCAATAATTTCTAAAAAAAAAGTGTTCCTGAAAAACTTGATTTTTAGAACAGCAAAATTGGCTTCTATATATGCGGTATTAGCTGAAATACCGCAATTGCAATATTGTAATTCTTTTCAAGATCACTTTCTAGTAAATTGATATTTTTCCTGAAAGTTTTTAATATGCGTTGTATGAGGCGTTGTTTAGTACCGAATCGCAACGTATCCAGTACTCTGACATTCCATCAGGTCCAGGAACTTCCAGCTTGATTCCAAATTTCCCTTGTGACAAGTTAACGTCCGGAGTGACTTCACATCCCTTAAGACTAATTGAAAATGCTGACTCGGGGTCACCCCTTGACTTCTGAAAGTTCATGTACAGGTCACGGCAGGTCACTTGGTACTTTTTGAAGGCTTTGAGTGTAAACTTTTTTGGCCTGTACAAATAATTAAATTGTCAGGAATCGTGCCATAAATCACAATAAAGTCATCTCCAGGAATCCAGATGGGAAAAGCTAAAATTTTTTAGATTTACTTCATGACTCGAAGGCTCTCTGAGAGTTCTGGTGAATGCATCATGTTTCGATTATTTATAGAAGAGCCCTCTAGCGTAATTTGTAGATCATTCAGTGCCGCATCAATGTCATCCTCACCGTCCAGCCCACCAACGTCTGGCTGTGGCACATTCGCCTGCAAATTGACTTGGAGCTGGAAGGGAAAGAAGTTATTTTAGGTCCTCACTGGAACGCTTTTTGAAATTCAAAATTGCCGCGCTGACAGAAATAGGAGGTTTCTTACTTGGAGGGCTGCAAACATCAGCATTTCCTCTTCGGTACACTCGATTTCCTCGTTGAGAAGTTGCCATCGTGCCTGCTCATACAATTGGTTAATTCGAACGGAGTCGTACTTGGGATTGAGGTCATAGAACGAGTAGAATTTAAATCGAAGGTAAAGCGTGTCCTGCTCTCGAACGCCTTGTTCCATAATGGACAATGAAGAGTCGAGCCACCTATGTTATCGGAAATATGTAAATTAGAACAGCATTAAAACGTGTGAAAGTACATAACGAAGTTTCAAGACACAGAAATCCATGTTCAAAATTTAACGCACAACAAGTTGTCAACCACCAAAAATGGTACTTGAAAATGCTAATATGTGGATAAATTAAACTGTCCTTGTCTTCGAGTTACCATTCTGTCTAAAAAGTTTAAACGCCATTTTGAGAAAGAAAAAAAATTCTAAGATTCTAAAACTCTGTAATAAAGGTCTAAAAAAAATACTAAATAAACAAAAAAAAAGTACTAAAATTACAAATTGTTGCTCAAAATACTTGACAGACAGTTGAATGTGGTTTTGGCGTTTCGTTTTACGATAAATCGGTATAACGTATAGTTGGATGTTCTTACGCTACGTTCATGCGGGCACGTTCAATTAGATTCTTGGGGCGGAGCATCTTGGATCTAACTTCGTTCGAAGGTGGGGAGGGGCTTGTGGCCAAGGCTTCCACGTCAAAGTCGTTGTTACCGCCCAAAATAGGGGAGTACGAGTGAATGGTGGTATTATACCCGGAATTTGAATTCCAGTCGCCGTTCCCACTCCCGCCGGAGCCCATCGGCGAACTGATTCCCGATTTTGTTGGGGACCGAATCGGGGCGCAAAGGAATCTGTCGCCGTTGCTACTGCCCGAACTAGTACTGCTCCCAGTGCTGTGATTGTGGCGACTGTACATGGATCCGTTCGAGTGAGAATTGGCAATGAATGTGTTGGTATCGGGCGGAAGTGGGGATTTGCCGCGAATAAATTCCGGCCGATGATGAGGATCTGCGCGCTTCATCTGCGTATAATTTTGCTTGAGATGATCATTGGACAAAGGACGACAGAAAGACAATTCTTCGGGATAACGTATTCCTGAAAAAAACAACAACATTTTTTTTTGATATTCTAATCATTAAAATAGTGTTATTCTCATCATTACTTTCATAAAAAAAAACGTAATTTTTATCAAAAAAAGAAATCAGATCCAAATTTTCATTTAAAAAAATTCGAATCGAAATCCATAACTTTTAAGAGATTTAAGGTGTGGTGCAAGACTCATCAATTTTTAAAATCTACTGACGTCTTTCATAGTAACTTAATGTTACCGAGGAAGGTTAATTACCTAATTCTTTGCAGAGCTGAACCACAGAATTAAAAGTTTTGATTGAAAAGTCTACTTTGCAGTGAATAACTCTACGATCCGGTAACTGGACGTTGAGCATCTGAAACGAAAAAAAAAACCATTAAATATCAAGCTTCAGTAATTTAATACGTTTTACAACTGTTCCAATTTTGCAACAGTACCTTGTGCACTGGCGTAAAGAACAAGAGAGCATCCGCTTGGACGCCATACTGATCCAGCGTAAAGCGTGTTCTCGTTAGCCAAATATTCCTTTCCGGCCACCACAGCGCATGATCGGACCAGTCCATTGAAATGCCTGTAAAAAAAACACACCAAAAATTGCAATTGGGCGGTGTTTGTAGCATTAGAGGAGATCAAATGTTACTTGAGCATCACACATACTTGTCAGCTTCCGGGATTTAAAGAAAAAGTTTACTGCCTCTTCAACACAGCATTTTTATGCGTTCTGGTGCAGTATAAAACCCTATTTCCACACCCACAATATGAAGATGAAGATAATGAAGCAGATTTTTTCGCCCACGCTACGTTTTGCGATGTCTTCCTATCACACTTTGCCATCGTACAACCGACAATTTGGACTCCACCCAAATTAAATCCAAAACCATTTCCTAATTGTAATGCATTTCCAATCGCAGGAGGGCTGATGCAGGGAGACGTGTAAGTGCGTGTCAAGGCGTAGGAGAGGAGCGTAGACTACGCACCTACAAATCAGGGAGGGCGGGGTGCGTAGATTTATATTCGACTCCTAGTGCTAAAATTCTAAATGTCCTCTTGAAATTGTAGTGAAGGGTAGGCCTAATTAGGTAAGGGTCAAAATGTTGGGGGCGGGGAATTAGCCTTGTGCGTTAGGTGGTGATGGTAGGTTGGAGGGCAGAGGTAGGTAAAGCGTGGGTGGGTAATGCAGATTTTCTCCTAATAAAGACCACAAGATGAGTGGTTTGTAGTCATTGCAATTTTTTTTTAGTATTGTACATTTCCTTATTTTTCTATTGAAGGTTGGTTGACAATATATTTTGAAATCACTTCCACCCAAACTAAACACTTACATATTTACATGAGTAATGTTTTGAATTTTTGAAACTTTTTGTACAAGAGAAGAAGAATGGTTCCAGAATTATGAAAAAATGAAACGCTGCTAATGCTGTTTCGGAGTTGATGCTGGAGCTGTTAGGAACCGCTGGTGCTGAAGCGGCTTCAAGAAATCGCTGTTTTGACAAGATGTTTAGAAAACCACATCAGTGATGTTTAAAAAATCAACCCTTGAGCTGTTTAGAAAAATTTGGAAGAACAGCGTAATTTCAGGGAAATGTTTTTAAAACTCATTTCAAAATTGTAACATCACTTCAGGGTTCTTCCCCCTGTTTTGATGATTGTTTAGGTAAAATTTGTATAAAATACGAATTTCTAATTAAAATGAAAATCAAGCAACAAAAGTACACATTATTAAATTATATTGTAGTATAAATAAATATTATAATTAGGAAGTAATAAGTTTTTTTAATTTACTTCCTTTAGCTTCGAAAGCGCTGTTTTTAAAATCCTTGAAAAAAAATACAAATTGCTTGCGTCACATTTTTGAAATCGCAAAGGTCGACGTATTTATCCCTTTTTGGGTATCTGCTTTCCATTTTCAGCGACTTGCAGACTCTGCGCCTGATTGACTTTTCAAGATCGTAAATGGACGTTTGAAGGGTGGGATCGTGTGTCTGCTTGACATCTCCCCTTGCCAGATGGGACGTTTGATCTGTGGCACATTTTCTAAAACTTTTTTTTTTAATTTTCAAGGCATTTCAATGATCTTTTGAAGGGGATCTGTAGCATGTGCCCCATATTGTGTACCAAAGCAATTTGTACCTATTCCTTGTCTTACTTTTCATTAACTCTGAGAAATTGAATTGGGCAAGAGGGCGACAAAGAGGAGTGTTGTACAGCCACTGAATTTTAAGTGTGCGCGGCTGCGGAAGTGCCTTCGTTCAAAAGGCGGGTAAATTTGAATTATGTTACCAACTGAAGATGGAAGACGGCAGATTATGATCTTTCAAAAGAGTTTCCAAAACCTAACCCCAATTTTATTAACTGCCAAAGCACTAAACCAAAGAAGGTTAAGTGAAGGCCCCTACCAAAATTTCATCTTCATCTTCCAAGAATGCGTTACACAAATATACGGAGGGGAGGGAAAAAAATCCATTCCTTGGTACATCCGCTCCTTACAAATAGTTTCCAGCAATATTTTCTCAGAAACCATTTCAAAAAATTCAAACAGAACCAAGAAGCAGAGGGTCGTAATTCTCCAGAATGGCATTTTCAAAGCGTGTCCAGTAGTTTTGCCTCATGGAGAAAAATTCTGTTTACAAAACACTTTTACCGCTTCGCTTAAACATCTTAACTGATTTTCCAAAATTACTCCAAAAACCGCTACGAAATTAGCCTTTGGCCTAATTATTCCAGCGTGTAGCTTTTCAAACAGAAACAGCATTGAGTAATTTGTAACAACCTTGCCATATCGGACGTTTTTTTTCCCTGGAAATGTAAATATGTGTAAGGGAAGTAATTACTTGAGTGTGAAAATGCTAAAGGTATTTTGTCAGGTGAGAGTATGAGGCGTAATTAGTCTTCATATAAGTTTCACACTGACAACGCTTTCCTGCTCCATTGTTATCAAGTATGTGTCAAAATTTGACGGCGCGTGGCGGCTGCGTTATTGCGAAGATGAAAATTAAAGAGCGCGTGCGTTTGAATATTTCCCAACGTTTCAACGGGAGGAACGACCTCTTGCGACTTTTATGACAGCGGCGTACAGTGATATTTTTCAAGACTACTTGCTACACCGCTCTTATGACTCAGATTTGTAACAAACTTGGGAAAGTTTTTTCGGAGGCTGTAAAAGGGTTACAAAACTTTTTACTCTCTGCGGCCTGTCATCGTAATGACTTCCTAGTATCCATGGAAACTTATATTTGTTCCAGGAACTTAGGAAGAAGGCACGAAAGGGTTCTAGAATGGTATCAATAAAATCCTCAAGCCATTTTGGCATTGGTTTTTGTTCTGAATGCTGCCTCAGCACTTTAAGCCACTTTTCGAGGACAACGTACTGAAAGAATGCGTTCGCTTAAGCGCTTTATGCGTAACTAAAGCAAAGAGGCCTATTCTTTCCTTATGCAACTCATTCGAAAATTCCAAGTCCAACTAAATCAAGAAGCTTTTCCTTTACTATGCGTACCATAAGTTATGTATAATCCAATGCCAGTATCATGATAATGGATGTTACATTTTATCGCCTTGAATGTTACCACCTTACTCATTGTCACCAAAGATGTACACAATAAGAGTAATGGCAAACAGTGACATCATGGTAATATTTCAATCTGGTACTTAAGAAGTAAGCATGACAGCGTATAATATGGTGTGCAGTGTATTGATTATATACCGAATATAATTTAAGCCAAACAAGCCAGTCTTAGGACAAGTTTGTTTGGCTAGCAATTTATGACCTGTTGAACAATTTTACGTATCAAAATAGTTTTAATACAGTTGATTTGATACGGTATCAATTTCCAATCTATAAAACGACTATTTTGTGAATTCTACCAATCGGAGCAACTTAAAATCAAATAAGACCTTTTTTCAAGTTTTTAAATATTATGTATATCCTGCCGTTATAAATAGTATGACGGGGTATATTATCGTTATGCTTATTTAGTTTAAATTAATTTGTAGTCTTTGGAAAATCTTTCGCTATCCTTATTACCTGGTGACCATTTTCGTTCATAAAAGTGGTGATTTTATAATATTCAATCGATGGTAAAAGTGGAGGATATGTAACGTTCAAAACTATTTGAAGAAAAATACCAAGTTTTTAGAAACATGTCTAATGAATATTATTACAAGATCGGCAAACCGGAGCTCTTCTTTGAGGAGGCCTCACATTAAATTCGAGAGGGAATTTTGAATTTAGAAAAAAAAAATGGCATGTCATGGCTGCTAAAGTAGAGGTCACAGGAGATTAGGCTGAAATCTTTGTCAGTCTTTTTTAAAGCCCCTTGACATGCCTCATAAACCTTTCCAGATCATCCCTGCAAACAAAGGGAGCCCTTCACAGCAGAATTCGCTTTCACCCGCCCTTTCAATTCACTTTACATCGCTTCATATACGCACAAGACATGATGGTTATAAAAAGGCGATGTTAAGGTAAAAATCAACAACATTAGAGGCACTGCAAATGTTTCGAATCCCCATTAGGCCCTAATGCCCTCGAATGTTACACCTCGAGACAAATCGTTTTCACAAAAATGTACCTCACTCCGCCCCTTACCTTACTTGGTCCAAACGTACATTTTCAAATGGCTAATTTCCACCTTTTCAGACATTGACACCAAGGTCGAGGGACATAATTTGAGCAAGAAGTAAAATTCTTCAGATTAAGAAAAACACTTATCGTTAAAATTTATATGAGTTTAAACCACGCTAAGCTATATTGCCCCAATTTTGGATTGATGAAGCAGTAGTGAAAGAATCTAACATTATATGTTCCAGAAAATTTGACAACTTTCACGTATAAGGTGATTGAATTCAGGATTTACACATTAAAGCACGGTTCACAAATGTGTACAATTTCGGCAGCATCCTTCAAACGCTTTATAATTTTTATGAGTATTGAATAGTGCTTTGTCAGTTGAAGTAAATCGAATTGCACAGCAATATTTTTCAATTAGAAAGATCACTTCAAATTTAGTTAATACTAGCCAAACAAGTTCGTCCTAGCATTTAGTTCATTTAGATTAAATCATAAATTAAAATCCTCCTGTCCGAGGACGGGCTTGTTTGGCTCTTTCAAAATTAAAACCAAATAGTAGTTTCTAAACTATACTGGAGTAGGAGGCTCAAAATACTAATTTGCGCAGGCTTTCTGAATTTGAGACTTGCTGAAAAGGTTAGAAGGCCAAGTGTGAAATCAATGTGAAATAGGGCCAATTATCCGAAAAGTGAAAATGGACCTTACGGCTTCATTAAGGGTCCCTTCGCTTCCGAAACAGGACGCCAAGGCTCAAAGAGACGATGAAGCGGCCTTCGTTAGGGGATTAAGAAAATGAGCGTAAAAAATAATGGCATTGGGCCGAGGCGGGTAACAAAGTACTTTATGAAGTGAGGAGGACATTAATGAGACCAGGGAGACCGCCGATGTCTCTCTGCTAACGCTTCCAGCGCTCATGAATTATATACTACAAAAATAAGACCAAAAGCTTTCAATTTATTTTTTTATTGGAAACGGACCTAGGCTGAAGAAGCCCTTGTCGTAAAACATTCGAGAAACGCTTGCCTCCTGAGTAAATTGTAAATCTAGGAAATGATTTATGTATTGTAAAAATAGTTGAAAATAGTATTTCGATGCAAAAAAAAAATAGGGCCAAGAAGTTGTAAGTCTAATATAATTTCAATAAGTTTGGTGCAATTAGTTTCATTAATAAATACTGAAAATAAAAACGTTTTTAGGAAGTCTTCAATTATATCAAGGTAAATAGAATATATAAGGTACGTCCTTTTGGTTCTGAGGAAATATTTTTTGAAAAGTACGTCACTCTGGGTGAAATGATTTTAATTGCACTAGTATAATTCAGTTTATAATTAAGAAAACAACATTTTTAGTTACAACTAATCGCCGAAAGCGAAATGAGAGGCATATGTTATTCCGTCAAATTCAATGATTTATCACCTTTTAATTGCTCTCAAGTGGAAAAAGGAAAAATAAGAGGCTAAGAATTTTGACCAATCCCAAAATGTATTAGCGGGGTTTGATAATTAATTCGGCAAAACATAATCTGAACAGCTCAAATCAAACATTTAGAATAATTTTTGGACACATTTTGTCGTAAAACAATAAAACCTAAACCTTATGGGAAATGCTATACATTCACCTACATTTACGTCACAAAATTTTGTTAGATTTTGGTTGCTATTCTCAGAAGCCCCCAGCTGCAGTTATATGAAGTGTAAATAAAAAATTAAATTATTTAAAAAAATAAATATGATTCTTAATTTCATCATCCAGAGATCAAATGTTGCGTTTACTACTTAAGCTCGACTGCTAAATTGGTAATTTAAAATTTGAAACGAATCTTGAAATATAAAGCAATATTTTGTAATTCATGAAATGATCTGTCAATTTTGGAAGACTGATTCACTGATTGCATCTCTTTCGGAAGCCATGATTGAATTGTTTTTGGCAAGATGAAGCATAAATTTGAATTGATCTACATCACTCCATATGTGCACGTAATATTATGTAAGATTTGGCTCCCTGCCAGTCAACCCCTCCTTTTATGGCTCAGACAAGGGAAGGAATGATTCAAGGAAATTCAAAAGCTAATGATACAAATTCCGCTTGAAGAGACAGTAGAGAAGATCAGATTAGGATCAAAATTGTTGCAAATGATGAGGCCCTTTGTAGGGAAGGATAAGAAAAACCTCCGACTGAAAGTTTTTCAAAACTACCAAAAAAAAAAAAAAAAAAATTATGGAAATTGTCGACAAAATCTGAGCACAACTTTAACACAAAATGCATCATATTCTCTGAAAAAGAGATAATTGGCGCCCTGGGAAGAAGAAATAATTTATGTATTATTACTACTCCCACGCTTCTAGACTAGGTACTAAAAAAAAATAAGACTTGAGTGAATTAAATCGGGTTATTTATAACGATGAATTCAATCCGGAAGTAAAGGGGGAGACTGACAAATCCAGGCCTTTTTGCTGTTTGTTGTTTCAAGTGAATCAGAAAATGCTGCTGAGAATAGGCCTAAAAATTGAGGTCTTCCTAGTATTCTGGCCTGATGCCAAAAATCCTTCCTAAATTTCTACTGGATATTCATAGCAAGGTATTTTCTCCTGAGGTTTTATTACTCCATGCTTCAGCCTCCATCGCTTCAACATCGCTTGCTCATTTCAGCGTGTAGAGAAAAGCATGTCCGGAACTATTTGGGATGATTTGAATCATTGAATCAGCAGCCTTTGACTTCGAATCCAAATTCTTCCGGAAGTAGCTTTCAATAAACAAATAATATCAATGGATGTATCTGGAAATCGGAGGTAAAAGCTGGAAACTTCTGGAACAAAGCACGCTACTTTCAAGCACGGTGCGGCGGTGCGTTTTTTGTTACGCTGAATGTAGGCGGAAGCGAATCCAGCCTTGAATCCATTAGGCCGATTGGGATTGCCCTATTTATAACTGTCGGCGGCAATCTGCACGAAAAAGGGTTTTGTCCTACATTTTAGGAAATTGGACTTGGACACGCAATGTAAAGAGCTCTTCCCAAAATCTTTTTGGGAAATTTTCAGCCTAGAGATTTAAGAAGATTTGTACTAAGAAATATGATGAAATTTTAGAAAAGCCGGTTGAAACATGAAACCAGAAAAAAAAAAGAATTTTCGGCGATGACGCGACGTGGACTAATGCTAAGCACTCCGACTGCTTCTAACGACGTTTCATCACATTTTTAGCAAAACTAGGGTGAATTTTCGCACGTTGCTTTTTCACACTTGCTCCACCATATAGCTAAAGTGCTTGGCTAAATTAAATTGAGCTCCATTGTCTTAAAGTGAAAATTATCGATTTACTTCGTCCTCAAGAAAGGAGAAATGGGTTCTTAAATGTCAAACTCAATGATAATGAAAGAGAAAGTTCAGGCAGAGAAGCCTCGGAACCTTTTATCATTTTGTCCTAATTCAATTTTAGCGCTCTTCTTTGTTCCATTTTTAAAGGCCAACACATAATCTTCTTTTGAATGCACAAGCGCAGCGCCAGAGTACTAATAAGGAAGTTTGGATTTTTTTTATTACTTCTTTCATAGCAGACCACAAAGCCGGAAACTGATTTTCCCGGCGATAGAAGCAAACCCATAATCTAACAAATATTCTGGCCAAAAATATAAATATTTCTAAATAATTTAAAAAAAAATTGCAAATAAAACCACTATTTCTATTCGAGTGCAAGCAAACCTGCGGCATACGATTTCCGAACTTACATACTATTACAAATTACACAAAGTGACCATCTTAAACATCTTGGTTCAAAGTCCTTCAAATTAATAACATATTTTTCATAAAAAAGAAAGACGATGAAACTACTGTGAAAAATGAATCAATCTAAAAATTCTTGAAAATGAATTGAAAAAGAGAGAAAAAAAGAGAACAACGACAACGAAAACAATAACATTAGACTGGAGATCTGAGAACTAAAAAGAAAATTTATCAAAGTCATCTTTCAAAATTCGAGGAATCATGTTGTGGTCTCTCAACCACTTTTTCTGCTATTAAACATTCTTTTGTCGTCTTAAAATTTTAATTTATTTTGAAAATTCTACTAGATATTTAGTTCAGATTCTTTCAGTTAAATATTCAAACAGCAGTATTTTGAAAACGACCAACGGTAATAAGCAGATGTGAATAAGAGAAACTGTTTCTGTTGCTGGAAGTAAGGGTGAAAAACGAAGAAATGGCAGCACGTGCTACGAATTCATCATACTAAAACTGTTTTCTTTCGAGAAAGTGCTTGAACAGATTCAATTTCCAGCTTCAGAGCACCAGCAGGCTAGGCTACGGGATTATTTCCTTACCCTAATTTCACCATACATTCATTTTCTTCTAAACATGAATGCATCCACCATTTGTCAATGACGCCTTCCTCCTTCCCTCCGAAAATTCAAACGCATCTCCCTACTAAAGCCTCACAAAATGGTCCATTTGAAAAGCAAAAAAAACTGTTTCAAAGCACAGACGCACTTTTTCTAGAAACCCGTGAGCCGTATTCGTATCATCGGTAGAAAGGAGCTTACGCTGCGCTGATACACTTGAATCAAGGTTTCCAGGAATGAATTAGCCACTTCAAAGTGGGATTTTATTGCTTTTTAATATGTACACAAGCCCTTTTTGCTTGACACTCGACGCCATGAGAAGGGCTTGAAAGATAGTAAGTAAATAGACCCAATCATTTGTTTACCCCTTTATTTTCATTCAATTTTGTTAGCGTCGAACTTGCAAGGAAATTAGGATCCTCACGTAACCTCCAAAATAGAGTGCTGCGGAACATGGGGCCTGTTTTTTGAAAATGAGCCACGTCTTGACACTGCTCAAAAAAAGAATGTTTGCTCAATATGGCTCCAATTTAGGCCCAATCTAGACCACTTTTCCTTATCACAACTTTCTACTAGCACTTGACAGGTTTCATCAGGCAGAGAAAATTAAGCGTACGCTTAATCTACGGCTTTTAGGCAACGGAGAAAGTTATATGAGATTTTATATCCGGGCAATCAACTCCGGGGAAAGTATTAATTTCCTAATCAAAAATGAAGGCAAAAAGGAAATCGCTAGCAAACACAAAGAATATTGCTTTAATTTTTTTTTACGTTAGATGAATTTTCCAATGCTCCAACATGAAAACCTCGGAAAATTACTGAAAAATTGAATATATAAATGAAAAGGACGTCTGGCGAACATGAAGTTCCAAAAGATCTGTCTTTTTTTTCTAACAAAAATTATTCATGACAATAATTGATGTCAATTGGTTGTAAAAATTATTTGGTTTTAGCGTGTGTTATGTTCGGCATCAGAGAAAAATAAGAAAAATTTAAGGAAATAAATAATTTTCCTTTGATAAATCGCTTAGAATTCAAATCCCAATTTATTTAAGCTGGAGTTAAGTTTTTTAATTCCTAATTAACTTCATTTAATTTAAGTTTTGTCTGTATTTAGTTTTACTGCTCAATTGCACAGAGTGCTTAAGTTAAATTCTTTAAAAGACGTTTTCAAGTTGCTACTGACTTTACTTTTAATGTTAAATCTAACTCATTTCACAATAACTAATATTCGTAAAATTAATCATTACAAATCATTATTGATCCTGGAAAAACACGAGCAAAATACGTCGTTACATGAGTTCCAGTGATAATTACGATTGCAGAAGTATTTGAAGTGTAATGGACACTACGACCATTCATCATTTTAATTTGATTGTCATTTCCAAGTAGTAGTAGTCTTTCCTATGTAATTATTACTTTGAGCCACTGGAGCAAAGGGGACGAAATGAAACTGGAAATGAATCTAATGGGATTTTGGATCTAATTCCACTTAAACTGAAAATTAAGTCCCCTTCTTCCCAATTTCCGGCAACTGTTCCCGGTGCAGCCTGGTGATACCCTGTTGGCCCAGAATCTACAACGTACACTTTCTGACGGTGGTATTGTTCGATCTTTCGTCTTAGGAGATTGGATTTTGACATGCACTTAATCCATGCTTCCATAAATCCATTTATCACCCACACTTAATCCAGGAAGCGTTCAGATACAGAACCGAACCAGGAAGTGTCAGAGCTACGCGTCTGCGTGCCAATTCAATCAATCCTTCAAACAAGATACCGAAATCATGTCATGCAGGGTGAAACCGTGCGTAAGATTGTATATTTAAAATAAATCCTACAAGATTGTAGATTTAAAAAAAGTTCTCCAAATGAATTTCGTCGAACGAAGTTCAGTGAGCTCGGATTTTTGTTTTAAAAATTAGATCCCTAGGTGCGTGTTGACACATTTAAAAAAAATTATTTAAAAAACAAAAATCCTCACGCGCAGGAAAACATCGTTGAAATTCCCACAAATTCTCCATTTTTGAAGCCAACGTAAGCCACTCCTGCAATAAATACATTTTTTTTTTGTATTTGGGGACGGAGTTATTCAAAAAATAAAATATTTATAATATCTATAAATATTTGGAAATATTTTTAGGGCTTGTTCACAGCCGAACCGTGTCATTTTCAGCTGTTCGTGGTCAATGGACTGAAGAAGAGTACAACCGCACCAGCGATTTCACGATATGATCCCTCCATTTTATTTCCATGGATTTCCAGTCACTTGGAGGATACTTTCTGGATAGGACTGGAGCAATCAGCGAAGGGTCGTCGAAGGGGTCCTTTGGTTCCATTTCCCTTTATAAATTACCAGCCGGGCTCTCATAAATAATGAAATTCCCTGTCATTAAGTCATCAAAATCAGAACCAGAGAGGGCGAGAACTCGTAGCCGCGATGAATCATACGATGAATGAAATTGCCTAATTAGCAACTTCCCCCGATCTCCCAAAAATTGAAAGAAAAAGACAATGGCTTTCACTTTAAAGTACAACGCCCTCCCACTACTAGTCGAAAACAATGACAAAAAAAAAATTAGTAATTGACTTTTAATTAATTTCTAACAAGGCAGAGAATGACTTTAGTTATTCAAATATTCCACGACAAATTTTTGGCTCTAGTCGGTGAAGCTTTCTCAAAAAATTGGCATAAAGAAACAAAACAAAATTTTCAGTTTACCATTTCTATACTTCCTACAATTCCAAATGACCTTCGGGGCAATTTATGACCTACAATTTTCCCCCTATATTTTTTTGAATTTTTGTTTTGTGAACTAAATTGCAGGGTCAAGTGTCAAAAGCCCGGTGCGCGTTCCCCTCTGTTGCCTTTGTATGGCACTTTGATGGATGATGATGAGCTTCGAAGGAGATAGGCCTTGAAAGGGACATGATTTTAGAAAAATAAAACGTAAAAAAGTGAGCTCTTTCGCAAAAAAAAAAACTGGGATTTTAAACAAGTCAAAAATTGAGCACTTTTGCGTAAAAAAAAAAGTTAAGCGTTAAAACTAAAAAAACTAAAAAGAAAATAGCAGAGCTATCGTGCGTGAAAACCAAGTCTTGAAATTTTTATTTTTGGAAGCATTTCTCGGAACATTTTTCGAGAAGACTTGCAAAAAAAATTCGCACATTAATCAATCAAGAATGCGTCGGATCTGCAACAGCGATTGCCGGCCGCTTAAAAGCCTTTTTGACAGGATGTGGTAAAGGGTTGATTGGCGTTAATGATAAAAATGACAACTGCAGTTCGAAAATAAAAATAAAACGAAGCTCGTTAGGCTGAAGACCGTTTCTACAGCTCTTGAATCTCGTTGTTAAGTAGTGTCTTGTCTTTTGTGCAAAAATACCAAATGAACGCTGAAAAAAACAATAGAAGTTGTGTGCAAAAACAGCTTTCGAAGGCTTGGCGAGACGCCGCCCTGTTCGTAATACGATCTTTCCCTGTTCCTCCAAAATGACCTTCAAATCATCCCATGTCATTCTAACCACTTTACTTCGCAACCCGTTCAACTCAGCAAAAAAAAATCCAGCATGACACCCACGAAGTTTTATGCAGATTTGCTAAAAATTACACGATATCCTTAATTGGAAGGGGACAGAAAATCACTTCTGGAATTATTTACTTCTTGAGAATGTATCTATCTTGAATTTAAAAATGTAGCCCTTCTTAAGTTTTTCCCGCCACTTCTTAATTGCAGGCCATTTTGGGTACACTGAAGAGTGTGAATATTCCAAGTCTCGACACTTTTTAAAGTGTAGCAGATCTGATTCACCCTATATTTTTCAGGTTCAAGGAAATGGATCTCCAGTGCTATAATTTAACGCTTTTGATACGATAATAATGGAGAATGGAGCTTAATTGCCCTACAATTACCCTTTGGCCTCCATGGTTAGCCTCTTTCCCGCCCAATTTATTACTCCATATTTCATCTGCCATCTAAAAAAAGCCGGTAGAGTACTTAACAGCAGTTCTTGGCTTCTAAAAATTGTAAACTGTTTTTCCAGTGGCAGATATCAAATTGTAGGCCAAAGCGCTGTTACATGAGACTTAAATTGAAGGAAATTGGTGTTAATTAACTTGTAGTAAAGAAAAACGCTGCCGGCAATTCCCCTAAAAGCTGTCACCACTATGATGAGCCCTAATATAACTGTTGACACTTCAGAAGTTGCCAATTTAAATTGGCCAAACTCAATTAGGTTAACTACTTTTCCAGACTTCGTAACGAAATTTCCACCAATTTAAAATTGCATAACAAATGCAGTTGTTGGTGAGCCAGTGTTTGCGGCAGCGACGACCTTGAGATCAGCATTTCAAAAATATACGGCACTTCAAAAGAAAAACGCCAAGGACGCCCGTGAGTAAATGGACGGTTCTTAAAGGGTACGTCGTCGGAGTTATTCAATTACTTAGCAAGCTCAAGTACCCTTTCAAGAGAGACTTAAACATTCTTAAGGACTGGAGGAGAGATGAAGGTCTCAAGGGCGACCACAGAGTGAGAGGACTTAAACTTTCCTCCACACGTAACAACCTTATTTGTAAGGGGCAAGGACAATGGAAGAATATCAATGAAGGGCTCCTCTCTTCAAAAGTCGAGACTCTTCCCGCTGCTCCTGCCATCACCAAAAAATGAGCCCTTAAGTCGCCCCCTTCATCTGATTTATGATAATCTTTGTAGAAGTCTCCTTACGAAATTCCTTGGTCCGAAGATCCCTTGGGGGCCCTTCTTCAAACAAACAGGAAATCTGCTGCTGCTCAGTGCAGGAGCGTCAGGCAGGCCCTTAAGAATTCCATCCCAATGGAATTTAAAAGGAAAAATCTTTTGAGAATGCTCATTGCTCGCCCACTGACAAATAGACGGGAAGATGATTTATTTTGAATTATTTAAAACGCGAGGCCTTCTTTAGACTTCTTCCTTGTGCTAATTGCTTTGCAAATATTTTTTTGCCAGGGTGGAGAAAAGTGGTTAAGAACAATGGAATTTCTAAACATTTAGCATTAAAGTGTTTAGCATTTGTAAGAGGGAAGGAAGCACTAACATCTTCTTCCTTCAAGACGAAAGCGATAAAAGTTAAGGTAAACAGAGACTCAAGCATTTTAACCTCTTTCGATTACCCCAACAATAACATAGCATAAGGCTTCATAGAGAATTTAGGACAAAATGTCAATGCGCTTTTGGATTATCCAAGGCATCTTTGGACAGAGCGATTTTCCATTCAACTTTTTTCAAAAATAAATGTCAAAGCTTTTAAAAAAAAAGTGTCACGCCATAACGGTCTGGCGTCCCAAAATAATACTCTAAAGCCACAAGTACTACTTACAAAAGAAGCTTTAAAACGTAATGATAAATATTGTGAGACAACAAAGGCTACTAAGGGTTCAAGGTAGTCATTTAAGGGTGGACAATACCAAATATACCGAAATGTCAAAAATAAAGGGTAACACAATGGGAATGCCCGGAAATGTCATTTCAGGATACATAACCACAAGTCACTTCCGCTTGGGGTATTCTTTTAGCTAGGCTCAATAATTTAAAACCCCAATTTTCTTAATTTCGACTAACTTTTTTCGAACCATCTTTAGTTCATTTTGTAAATTGTAAATAGCTAAATGGTCTAAATTTTAAAAACTCATATAAAATAATTTTTTAATTATAATTAAATATAAAGTAAATAAAATTCTTCAGCAATCATAATAGCAGTAATTTTAATAGGTAGACCTTGAGATTTAAAAAAAAAATTCAGAAAGTACAAGTTAAGGAAAGGCGTGATGACGCAATTAATCATATTTTGTAAACACATTTACACATTAAAAATACGGTCATTAATAATGCTTTCCTAATTGTCAGCTCAGTTTAAGCAGGTTTTAACGGCACGACTACGTCCGTCCTTGCCTTCAGAATTTAATAAAGCTGAACTGTGAGAAACGGTCATTTGAACAAAAAAAGGCACTTAAGTACTTTTGGGATCCAGACGCAATTAAGTCCCCTTAAATGTTCAAGAGAGAGTCGTATCATCTCCTCAAGAAAGGCTCTTAGGCGGTGGTAGAAGCGATAATCGCTGCGGCTCCAATGTACTCTAGAATGTAAATACGGCTTTCCTACCATGTCACCCCAAGGTTAGTGGTACATATTTGGAAAGGTCATGTCTCGGACCATGACACATATGACATCGGATAAGGGTACCCACTAATATGCAAAGTAGGCAGGACCCACTTGACATCTGCCTATTACTCAAAATCCAAAACATGTTTGTCTCAAAACAAGAGAATAACATGCATGTTGCTGTTGAACATTATTTTAAGTACTTGTGGTGGGTAACTGGAGAATCATGGAAGGCTGGAACAAAATTCGTGGCCATTTTTTTTTCAAAGCGTAAAATTCTGGTCCTTTAACATTGACCTCTGACCTCCTTTTTTGCTCATATAACTTTTCCCATGAGATAAAAATAAATTTGTGCTGACATGCAAGAGAAATGACTGTGAAAATGACACAGATTTTTGGCCTTTACTTTTTGCAGTGTGATACACTGATAAGTTTTTTTAAACACTTAACATGAATCCCATTGATTCTTAAAGTAGAAAAAAAAAATTAGCCCTAACTGTCAAGAAGCCACGGCGTGCGTAATTTCCGACAACGTGTTTTAGTGAGCAATTCTTGTGGCCTTCCACATCCGCATCCTTAATTTTTTGTAACGAAAAGAATCCTTTACTAATGAATCATCGCGCCCAATTGCAAAGCGTCATGAAATTGCAATTGATTTTTTATGTCGACTGCTAGATTCTAAATTTAAACCAATGCTTAAAAGTACTTTATCGACATGATGCGGTGTCGTAAGTGGTGATAATCATCTCACCTACTAAATAATCCTCCCAAAGTGGCTCAATTAATTACCATTTGTCATACACCTTTTTTTTACAATTAATTCTAAAACAATTTCTACAGCCATGTCCTTGACCGTGGTAAAGGCGTTAGCAATTTGCTTACATAATAACGCGATGTATGAAATTAATAATGAACATGGACGACCCCTCAAAAAATTGCAGTTCTACAATAGATGTCATTGGCAAAAGTTGCAAATTAGTATTCCCGTTTTTTTAATTGACCATTTCCTTACAACCATTATTTTGCTGGTATTTTAACTTTGTTTCTTAAATGTAGCGTTTTTTAAGTTTAGATGTTTGTGAAGATAAGCGTCTTTTTTAATGTTTAGATTTTTTGATACGTTTGGCGTTTTTGTTCAAATAGCGTTTTGGTTTAATTTAAAAAAAAATGAACATACCCAAGTCTTCAACAAGTTGAAGCATGACTCCACCAATGTGCGTGTCACCCTTGACCCTGAGTGTCCGCGGTTCCTCTTCTCGTAGGTCCGTGACAAGGACGCGCAGCTCCCATGACCCGTCACCCACTAAGTTCCCGTCAGAAAACATTTTGAAAATCAGAGCTGGAGCACTTGATTTTTAAAAATTGTCAAAAGCTTGGGTAAAATTTTAAAAGTTAAGTATAGCTTGGCAAGAGGGCTATAAGTGTACTTTTGGAGAATCCTACAGTCACTTGAGTCACTGGCACTGCCACCCACACGGAATGTTTTGGCAGATGCTGAATTTAGGACATGAAGCCTTCTCTGCGTGGGAGATGCTGCTGGGTCGACTTTCCACTGCAGACTGAAGAAGGTCCTCAATCTGTTGAAAACAGTGCAGCGGATCTTCCTCAACGAAATAATGACAGCGAGGCAGAGGGAGGCTGGAGTAGTGAATTATAATACGATTTTACTACTACCAACACTTAAATTAAGTGTCTGCAACTTAGGATTCTAGTAGGAGCTTCACTCCCAGTGAAGGCTAGGTCTCGAATGCCGAATTTGGAAATGCCAACTTCTCTCCTTACGCCAATTTACTATCAAATATTGTGAAAATTTTCAAAAAAAAAGACTTGTTAAACTTAAAATAATGTATCTGGATAAATCTTTGCTACTAAATACATAGTGTCCTATTGTACTGCTACACCGTCGCCCAGCATTAAGTTTTTTTTTTCGAAAGTCTTAATCTTTTATTTGGTTTAAAATACCAGTAACTTGTATTTTTTTTAGTTTGGTGTATTTCTTCGAAAAGATGAATTATTAAAAACAAAAAATTCAATTTTTAAAGTAAGTTCAAATTATTAAACTTGGATTTTCTATAGAAATTATTAATTTGAGTTTTATTTTGTTATTCAAACTTATAGTATTAACCCATTACATCTTAACTTCCTTCAGAAAAATTGCCGTAAATTTCCATTTAAACGCGCAGTTCCTAATCACAGGCTAACACTTTGAGAAAGAAATAATCGCGCATTTTATTTAAGAAAAGGATGCTTAGAAATGCGAAAGGTGATGGGAGATAGGGAATTTACATGGAGCACTGCCCTGATAGTGAATAACAATACAATATATTTCTGTCCTAACACGCTTTTTCTGCTAATATATTCATATTTTTAAACAATTGATCGTAAATGCGTTTTAATATATTTTTGTTTAGAAAATTTTAACGAATCACAAAAAAATTGCACTTTAAAATACTTTTAAAAATAGCTTATACACACTACCAAAATTTTCTACACGGTTTTTAAGTAACTTAATTCTTCAAATTTTGGGCTTTACTTATTTTATAATGTAATCGATTACAATTATTAAATGTCATTTTTATAGCAATGTCAAATAACGCTCCTTTACCTTCCTGCATTTCTGATGTGCAATTTGAAAAACAAATTATTGAGAAACAAATATTAACAAAATAGAATTTGAGAACGACAAATTTTAAAAATAAATTAACTTAAAAAAAAATTGTTTTCTAAGATATATAGCGTTTTAAAAACAAATTTGACGTAAGGTACGTACAAATATAGTTTCTGTTGTTTGAATCGATGAGAATTCTTTGTTTTGAAATTAAGACGGAAAAGCTAATCTTGTGTGGTAGGGAAAATTATATTTATAATAATCCTTTTACGGACTTATCTGAAAATTATCAACTAATAAGATATACAGCGACAATTATTCTGTGCTCTTAACTAATTCAATGAAAACTAAATTGCCTCAATAAATTAATTCTAACTATAACTCAAAGAAAATTTAAGTATGACGTACTACTAAATATCATTAAAATATTGATGAACGAGTGGTTTATGCCCATCTGCAGTTTAAGTGTTGTTTAAGTCAAACTAGGCGGAAAATTTTGTAATCTCTCTCATGTCAGTATTTACTATTACATTTTCTTCAATTGTTCAATTTCGTAAATCGTATTAATTAAGTTAACTAATTAACAAAACTAATTTAAATTAGTAACTCCGCTTATAGGCAGGCCATGCATGGAAATAGCGAATTGCTTGGTAAGTTACCAGCATTCAGTTACGACTAGTATTCCTGAACAAGAATCCCAATTGCCGGAGCCGGTAGCGGTCGCTGTCGCCGAATTGCAAGAAATGACAGTATCATCCCAGCCTAACTGGACTAATTAGAATGGTAGATGAAGATAGACTAGGTAAGGACTGAAATTGGGTGTCGCAGTCGCGGGGTCGGACTCTGACACTGGCCAAAGTGGTCCAAGCCAAGTCCACATGTTTGATACTACTTATATCAATTGCAAACTGCTGCTCGAAACCAGTACTTCAGTAAACAAAGACTACCGCGGCTTTAGCTGAAAATGGTAAATTTCATATTGGGATTTCAAAAATTGGAATATTTTCCTATTAATACATGACATTTTATAAGACCAGAATATGCTAATTTGAAGGATGCATTTTGCTATTTGCCAATTCACAAAGCACTCAATTTGTGCAATTGGATTGCACTGACAAATGGTGAAACACGGCGAAACCGCCAACCATGATTTCAAAGCAATGCACTTGGAATGTAATTGATTTCAAGGCAAATCAACTTACACGTCGATTCGAACTGTTTTTGTAAGCTAAGTTTAATATAAAGTTCTTTAGCATGGACTTTATTTACGCATACTTAAACTGGTTTTTGTGAAACGCACGGTACATCTCTTACGAATATATTGCCTATAATGCTGTGTTTTTTTTTTATTTTATTTCAGAAATGAAGGATGCTGAAGATTTGATCAGTATCTGATCTTTATCTTGAAGATAACTAGCCATCAGTACCTGTCACCCATCACTAATTGACACACAAATCGAGAGAAAGACTAAAGGTGATAATTGTAGCCATATACGAAGCATTAAAAACGAATCCTTTTTCGAGCAATCGATGAAATGAAAAGTGTTGACGGATGCTATTAGTGTTGGTTTAGTCGTTTCCAAGGTGTTTTAAACAAGCTTCATTAATAAGGTGATCCTACTCAGGCAAAATAGCTAGGGAGAATTTTGTCAAAGATACGGGACGTTTACGCTGAACTTTTGATCCGTCTCCTTGAGAGTTATAATAATGAGAGAAAAATAAAATCAAATCATATTCCCTAAATAATTTATTCTTTTAATTTTACAAAGATTCTGAAAATGCCTATTCATAGTTTAGTTAGCTAATTTCCAACAAATCAAGTAAATCTTCGACAAACATATCCTTATTAGGCTTGACTTTTTGGACCTAGGAAAATGCATTTTTTTTATTAAAACAAGCCATTCCTGAAAATTTTGAATTAAAAATAATTGCAATGTCTCAAAATAATGAATTACCCACATCGCAAACTAATCCACGGACATCGCAATTACTATAGTGTAGGCGTTCAATAATCTTCATCAGCATGTCTTTGTTCATTTTAAAACCCAAATCGTAATGGATGATTTGTTTCCAATTCGCCGCTAACCCCCTTACGAATGTTCCACACATGTACTTTTGATTTCCAAACACTTGATCCAGTCTTGAATCGTAGCAGTAACGTGGATCAATTGACATTTCGTCGAAACCCATGATGCAAAGTGGCGTTTGTGGAGAGGAATTTTTGAACTTCTCTTCAAGCAATTTGAAAACAGGTTGAAGCAATCGTGGCCTAATATCAATTTTTGATATCCACCTCTGCAAGGTAGATATTGAAGGTAGGGGGTAACTCAACTTGTCACGAGCGTACTTGTAGCTTCGGCTGGACGCGGAATAAAATGCTATCGCATTTAAAATTTCATTTGGGCGCCATCTTATTCCATTTCCAGTTCCATTTGTTATTACTTGTATTTGAGTTGCAGTGAAAGCTGTTTTGCAATAATAGCCAACCAATTTCAATGAGCTTTCATAAGCAGATTTTTGGACAAGTAGTTCTTGTTCTTGAATTTTTAGTGATTTTAGTTTCGCTCTTTCCGAATGTTTTTTTTTTTCAAAATAAAAATAAAACAAAACGTCCCGTAT